>JAQFVV010000921.1:0-160708 GCA_028023455.1 Epiperipatus broadwayi | reverse complement strand
AAACCCACCACCACCGCAAGTCAAATCGGATTCAAACTCAGCTTAACCAAAACTGAATTCAAACCCAACTCAACAGCTCAGATAGCAGAAATCGACGGCACAGTGCTATGCGCCAAGAACTAGCTCAACGGTTGGTGAGGACTAGAGACCCTTTTACTGACACGAATATCAATTAACTTTGACTACTTTTAAATCGAATCATATGTATGTTCAGGTTGCCAACACAGACAGCGAGTATTAACATTTAAATAATTATAAAAGAATGATGAACTGAGAAACCAAGTATGTTAGAAAATATTTAATAAGAATAATTTGTTTTGGTTTCAATCAAAATATAGAATGCATTAATTACCTCTAGTCTTTAAAAGAATTGATAAATATAATAAGAGTGGCGGTCCTTATCATATGCCAACAAGTATTACACAACATGGGATTCTATGTCTATGCCCCCAACGAGAAATATAAAGGCAGATAAAGGTATTCATTAAGAACGGAAATGATTGTTCTAATTTTATTACGGTGGAATGTGAGATTTATTTTCACATTCGGAAATCTATTCATGAAGAGCAAAACGTATTTTAAGGCATAACTTTAATCTTGATTTGAAAACTGATTTAAACTAAATATATTTGAGAATTGGTTCGACTTTAATTTAAATCACTTCATCACGAATTACGAGCATGGAGCGGGTTTTACCGGGACAAAGATGCAACGGTACTGACGAATTACAAGGCAGAGAGTAAAATTGAAATACGATCGCTAGTCGATGATCGAAGTCCTATGGCGGCTTGCATCTAACAAGTCTTACGCCCTTTGACTAATGAATAGGAAAGGAAGTAATTTCTTCCTTGAGAAATTTAAATAAGAGAATATGATCACCGACCAGCCTAACGGAGCGGAGAATTGCCCTGCGTCAGCAACGTTCGATGATGATGACTTGATAGTCATCGTTGAAAAATAAAACCCATGTAGAATGCTCTACGTGATGACTTGACCAGTTAATTAAAGTCAAACGAGCTTTTATCGAACTATTTTAAAACATTTATAAACTATATTAATTATGCCCTAATAACTTGATCTTCCTGAATCTTAATACAAAATAACAAAAGTTGAATTAAAATATATTTAACCCTTTATCGACCCTTTTGCAAAAACATTTTAAATATATATATATATGGATAAATAAATCAATATTAGTGAAGCAAGAAATAACATTTTAACATTACGTGAGTATATAAACACTTGTAACTTAGGAGCTGGGGACATAGGTGAAAAACGGAGCTAATAATTTATTATTAGCTAATTATAAAAATAGTAAACGTATAATATTTTCTTTCGACTCGATGATTAATAGAACTTATAAATTTAGTTCTAATGGGCGAGAATAACTATTTAAAATTTATATTATATTATTTGCGTGAGGCAAATGGAATCAAGGAGCTCATCGAGTCGAAAGATTATTGGCATATAATTTTAAATACGACATTAATAAAGCACACAAATATATATATATATATTAAATGAACCGCCAAGTAAGAAAAGAGAAAGTTTAAAGACTAGAGATTTAAAGAATTACGAGATAGATTTACAGTAGCATGAATAAAAGGTTTTATAAAAAATGTTACATTAAAGAATAAAGAGCTCTTAAATAGGAGAGTAAAATAAAGTTCGAACTGGCCAGAAAGTTTAACGTTCATTATAGAAATATATTACCCTTCCGTGCTTGTCCTTAAGTTACTCCTCCAAGTTGTTGAAAACGTAGGCACCATTGATTGATTACTGGAACAGCATTTTAGTAGCCTCCATAATTTTAGCAGAATGATCGGTCCGGAAAAGATTCAGCAGCTCCATTGAAGATTTCTAGGGACTTTAGGAACCGTAGCCAGATTCCTGATGTTCTAGCCCTCTATCATGATGAAATACAATTTTTATATGCACAGAGTTCACTGCACTACTCTACAACAAAGCTAGCTTTTTTTTCTCCTGACTTTTCAGGGCTATATATACTGTTCACTGATGCCTTAAGGCTAGCGCTCATTTTATTATCAATGTGTTTTTTTTTATAATTAGTTGTTTTCAGATACATTCCTTCGATAAGGCTTTCAAACTAATTAACTTGAATTCATTTTCTAATTAGAAAATGAATTCTTAAAATCTGAAATGATTTTAATTAGAAAATGAATTCTTATCTTTTTTTAATTAATAAAACTTTACTGTTGTTTTTGAGAATTTGAAAGCCTATCGAAGGAATGTAGCTTTTAATCTACGAAACTTTACAAATTATTTAAAGGTGAAAAAAACAAGTATTCCCGACGCAATGAAACTTTCGAAAAATTATATATATTTAATATTTACAAATATATATACGCACAATCCACGCAATTTAATATATATAAATTCATGAATATTTTATCATGAATTTATTTAGAGAATTGATCAAATTTAAACTAAACTAATTAATTTTACTACGTATTTGAAACAAGTTATTCATTATGGAAATTAGCGTGGATTGAACGTATAAAGCCCCATTGCATCGGAAATTTAAGGTTAGCACTAGGGTAAACAACATGAAGCCAGGATCGAACTCAGATCCGACTGCTTCATTTCTTTTCACTTCAAAAAAAAAACAATGAAAAAAAAATGACTTTACTTACGCAGGATATAGTTGCATAAGTGTATAGACTCTGGGAGAACAGCATGAGCGTGAATAATATAACCTGCCCAAGCTACAAAAATTATACATGTCTCACTACGATCAACTTTTTTGAATATTCCGCTTATAATAAGTTTAAAAAAAATCGGTCCGTTTATCAAGTCTCATTTTCCTATGGTCATGTCAGTTGGTCTTCTGTATATATATATCTGTCTCTACAGTTTATCTTACTGTTTCCCTGGATCAGGTGGTACATATTGTTTTAACTGTCTGGCATTGTAATGGTCATAGTCCCGGTCTTCCCTGGTTGTCGTCAAGTTCCCATAGTCTATTGCTGTCATTAATTCTATGGCCTTTTCTGCGACCGAATGCACAAACAACAATTCTTTAATATTATCTCGATGAGCGATGGGGTTCTCTCCTGGGTCATCTTTGAAAATTTGAATCTGTATCAAGGATCCAGGCATTGGCGTCTGTAACTTCTTCATACTAAGTTGAGGACTCATCATCTGCCCCATTTCCACTTTTAGTTTCATTTGACCAGTGGTCTGAACATCTTTTTCTTTTCCTGTATCTATATCCGCTTCTTCCACTGTTTCGTAACTGGACTCATCCTCACCACTATTATTTTCCTTGCTGTCCACAACTTCTTTTGGTGTGGCCTGATCATCTTCATTTTCTATTTTTGGGTCTTCAGAGGGATTTATTTCTTGCTGAAGCTTTACATTTTCTAGATTTGAGTTGGCTTGGATGCCTCGTGCTTCCTCGAGCCTTACCAGCCTTTCCATCATCATCATCAGTACCTTTCGATCTTCTCTCATTTCTCTGAGGATCGTTTGTAAAGTGTCTTTTCCCATTTTTGAAAATAAGAAAATAATGTAATAAACAATCAATATAATGAACAACGTGAATTCACTTAGAGTACTCTCTGTATGCTTAAAATATTTTTTTCTCTTTAGTAAATTTTAATGAGGTCTCTGACTACAGGTCCATTGTCCCAATCTTCACTAGCTGCTGCATATTATTTCCCCAATCTATGTAATCTGCCTTTTTTAGTTTACCTACGTTTTCTTGGTTAGCTCTTTATATTAACTGTTTGAGTGAGACATGTATTCAAAAATATTAAAGATAAGAAAAAAAAACATTATTCACTTTCCCTTTGTTCAACTGTTCTGTTCTCCCATGTCTGAAAAAAAAAAACTATACAGTGATATACAAATATTATGTATTAGCAGATACAACAAATCATTCTGTATTGAACACACTTGGTTTTTTTTATTATGGCGATTGACCCACTACTGTGCTGACAATCAAATTTGCTGACAAATTTATTTATATGGGCGCCAGTGAGCAAAATGAGATCAATAGGGCATGTGATATAACCCATTGACCCCCAAACCACATATGATAGACTTAACCTTTAATAAAACAATTGAATTGATGATGAGTAATATTATTTAATAACAGCTAACGCGTTCATGACCTGAGTTTAAATATAGGAGTTCACTACTTCATTTTTACTAAGCATGAGGCTTTAACACCAAAAAAAATGTCAAAATTAATATTACAAGAACTTTTATTGGAGATATTATTCTAAATCTTGCTAGCATGAAAGCGTGCAAACCATTTAAGCATTTTGCCAACTGCATCTGGCTGCTTGGTGTACACAAAGGGTCTTCACCTGCTTTGAGGTTACTCTAGAAATTATTGTCATTAAAGCGTAATGTCACACTGCATCGGACCGCTTGACAGATAATTCCCAGTTTGAAGGTCTTCGCCTTGCTTTGAGACTACTAAAAATACGGAGCGAACATTTAATATATATGCTAGCAAGCAATACTTTGAAATTAAGACTTTTATGATATCATATTGGATATTTTTAATTATAACAACTGAGATAAACATAATTAATTTTGACACAGAAAAACATTTCATTTATTTTTACCCCAATGCTTTGATCTATGGACTCTTACAACTTTGCTAACGATATTTTTCCTATTGTCACGAACGCGTATAACACAAACGTATAATATATATACTGATATAGTACACGTATAATTAATATATATACATATGAATAATTATTTTAACTAACGAATCTTTTACTGAACGAACATTTAAAAAAAATAATCTTGAAAACATTTTTATAAGAAAGAATTAGAAAATGATATTTTAATTTATTAAATCATTTCAGTATATATATATATAACACTTTTTTTTAAAAAAAATATCACTCTACAGAAACATTTACTTTATTGGGATTTCAATTAACTGAGTAACTAAAATCACAATTCTAATCTCCAGGGCATGTGTGGGGTTTATTAAGTTGAGCCACAACGATTGGGCAGCCAAAAACATAACCATGTACCGGTCGAAACCCACCACCACCGCAAGTCAAATCGGATTCAAACTCAGCTTAACCAAAACTGAATTCAAACCCAACTCAACAGCTCAGATAGCAGAAATCGACGGCACAGTGCTATGCGCCAAGAACTAGCTCAACGGTTGGTGAGGACTAGAGACCCTTTTACTGACACGAATATCAATTAACTTTGACTACTTTTAAATCGAATCATATGTATGTTCGGGTTGCCAACACAGACAGCGAGTATTAACATTTAAATAATTATAAAAGAATGATGAACTGAGAAACCAAGTATGTTAGAAAATATTTAATAAGAATAATTTGTTTTGTTTCAATAAAATATAGATTGCATTAGTTACCTCTAGTCTTTAAAAGAATTTATAAATATAATAAGAGTGGCGGTCCTTATCATATGCCAACAAGTATTACACAACATGGGATTCTATGTCTATGCCCCCAACGAGAAATATAAAGGCAGATAAAGGTATTCATTAAGAACGGAAATGATTGTTCTAATTTTATTACGGTGGAATGTGAGATTTATTTTCACATTCGGAAATCTATTCATGAAGAGCAAAACGTATTTTAAGGCATAACTTTAATCTTGATTTGAAAACTGATTTAAACTAAATATATTTGAGAATTGGTTCGACTTTAATTTAAATCACTTCATCGCGAATTACGAGCATGGAGCGGGTTTTACCGGGACAAAGATGCAACGGTACTGACGAATTACAAGGCAGAGAGTAAAATTGAAATACGATCGCTAGTCGATGATCGAAGTCCTATGGCGGCTTGCATCTAACAAGTCTTACGCCCTTTGACTAATGAATAGGAAAGGAAGTAATTTCTTCCTTGAGAAATTTAAATAAGAGAATATGATCACCGACCAGCCTAACGGAGCGGAGAATTGCCCTGCGTCAGCAACGTTCGATGATGATGACTTGATAGTCATCGTTGAAAAATAAAACCCATGTAGAATGCTCTACGTGATGACTTGACCAGTTAATTAAAGTCAAACGAGCTTTTATCGAACTATTTTAAAACATTTATAAACTATATTAATTATGCCCTAATAACTTGATCTTCCTGAATCTTAATACAAAATAACAAAAGTTGAATTAAAATATATTTAACCCTTTATCGACCCTTTTGCAAAAACATTTTAAATATATATATATATGGATAAATAAATCAATATTAGTGAAGCAAGAAATAACATTTTAACATTACGTGAGTATATAAACACTTGTAACTTAGGAGCTGGGGACATAGGTGAAAAACGGAGCTAATAATTTATTATTAGCTAATTATAAAAATAGTAAACGTATAATATTTTCTTTCGACTCGATGATTAATAGAACTTATAAATTTAGTTCTAATGGGCGAGAATAACTATTTAAAATTTATATTATATTATTTGCGTGAGGCAAATGGAATCAAGGAGCTCATCGAGTCGAAAGATTATTGGCATATAATTTTAAATACGACATTAATAAAGCACACAAATATATATATATTAAATGAACCGCCAAGTAAGAAAAGAGAAAGTTTAAAGACTAGAGATTTAAAGAATTACGAGATAGATTTACAGTAGCATGAATAAAAGGTTTTATAAAAAATGTTACATTAAAGAATAAAGAGCTCTTAAATAGGAGAGTAAAATAAAGTTCGAACTGGCCAGAAAGTTTAACGTTCATTATAGAAATATATTACCCTTCCGTGCTTGTCCTTAAGTTACTCCTCCAAGTTGTTGAAAACGTAGGCACCATTGATTGATTACTGGAACAGCATTTTAGCAGCCTCCATAATTTTAGCAGAATGATCGGTCCGGAAAAGATTCAGCAGCTCCATTGAAGATTTCTAGGGACTTTAGGAACCGTAGCCAGATTCCTGATGTTCTAGCCCTCTATCATGATGAAATACAATTTTTATACGCACAGAGTTCACTGCACTACTCTACAACAAAGCTAGCTTTTTTTTCCTGACTTTTCAGGGCTATATATACTGTTCACTGATGCCTCCGGCTAGCGCTCATTTTATTATCAATGTGTTTTTTTTATAATTAGTTGTTTTCAAATACATTCCTTCGATAAGGCTTTCAAACTAATTAGCTTGAATTCCTTTCCTAATTAGAAAATGAATTCTTAAAATCTGAAATGATTTTAATTAGAAAAATGAATCCTTATCTTTTTCCAATTCATAAAACTTTACTATTGTTTTTAAGAATTTTAAAGCTTATCGAAGGAATGTAGCTTTTAATCACAAAACTTTACAAATTATTTAAAGGTGAAAAAAACAAGTATTCCCGACGCAATGAAACTTTCGAACAATTATATATATTTAATATTTACAAATATATATACGCACAATCCACGCAATTTAATATATATAAATTCATGAATATTTTATCATGAATTTATTTAAAGAATTGATCAAATTTAAACTAAACTAATTAATTTTACTATGTATTTGAAACAAGTTATTCATTATGAAAATTAGCGTGGATTGAACGTATAAAGCCCCATTGCATCGGAAATTTAAGGTTAGCACTAGGGTAAACAACATGAAGCCAGGATCGAACTCAGATCCGACTGCTTCAATACAAAGTCTGTCTTATTTAAAATGATTCTTAAATTGCATCGCCAAATCGTATAACAATATTTTGGAAAAATGATTCTTTGTGTGTGCCACATATGGGGGAAGAAAATTATATAACAGTAAAGGTGTGCATAATGGATCGGTTATGATGCCAAGTTATTTAATAATATGTTTTTTAAAAAAAATATGTCCCAGAAATCCAGTTTGTCAACTATGCAACAATAAATGTTATCGATTGGCATAGGAAACAAGATATATGCATGGCTTTATATACATACCAACTTATACAACAATATATGTAATTAAATGTGTATCAACCTTGATCATTTAATTCCAACGATAAAACATCATATACACTCATACAGGAGAGATAATGTCTCCTAATTATATTATTTGAGTCAGAGGGCTAGTTTTATAGATCATCATTTATATAAACTATACATATATAATTATTTATCAAATTCAAGAGCATAAACATTATATGTGGTGACAACAACATTATTTTTATGAATTTATTTTGGAGCCAAACGGTATTTTATTATGCTACAAATAAATTATTATTATATAAAACTATAATACTAATATTTTATATCTCAGGGTATTCTATATAAAAGCAGATGACTAACATTTAAGTAATCAAATATCTTGAAATAGCAAGTGAAATTTTGTCTTTAAAGAAAATATTAAGTGTGATCTAAAAAAATTAAAATAAACATTTAATTTGAATTAAAAAAAAAAACCAAACATCTTTAAAAAATACATATATATTTTACTGATGAATATTCTCCTTTTTTGATTAAAATATCAAGATGTTCACATACATAGATCTAATGACTTATGAAGTTATTACACATACTTAAATCCGGTAAATTTGATAAGATTAGGCATATATCATTATTGTCATTTATAGTGATAATTTACAAACTAATCAATTTTTATATGTACATGTTTCCATATGACTGAACAAATCAATACATTTTTTAATCTTAATATTCTTTGCATATTTAATTTTAGCAATAGCTCATAGTATTCAAGATAAATCTTCAATGATGATCTGTAATGAAAATATCCTCAAGCTAAGCACACAAATATATGTTTCAAAAATGAGTTATTTATGTATCTTGTTACTATGGGAGATTTGCATATTCTTATGTAAAAATATAATAAATTATTTAATCTGTAATGTATAACAAATATTAACACATCACATCAATTATATTCTTTAATGTTATTAAAACTTAAAGAAATAATCTACATTAATTTGATCAACCTTGGAAATTATTTATCAAACAAAACATTAATCTCACAAATGGAAACAAAAGTTTATGCTTATTTAATCCCCCCAATCATATTGCCAATGAATATAAACAAAACTCATCTCCCCATTTACAATTCCATATATTTGTAAAAAAAAAAAAAATTACTGGAAACAGTAATAAATACAATTTTAATCACATTACAAGATCATTTTTTTATGAATGTTGTACACACCAAACTCAACATATATTCATAATCAAATTTAAAATCTGATCTTTTTTATTTTATTTTCAAATGTGCTATTAATAACATTATTTATATAGAAATAATTTCTTACTTTTTTTTGAAAGCAGATGAAAGCAAAAGTCTTTAGTAGATTATTCTTTCATTATGAAGCCAAGAATTTAAAGACCATAATGAATTCATTAATGCCAAAGAAACTTGGAAGTAATCTGATCTCCAATTAATCAAATGGCCATTGCCTGTGATGTTCGACATTATCATAGTTCTTGTTGTTCTTGCCTGAGAATTGAATAGATGAAATGGCAAATTACAGCTAAAGTGGAATAATCCTGGGATCACTAGATTTATTTTCCTTACCTGCCATTCTTTTGGTCAGCACCAACTGAAGTGAAATTTTTATTATGATATTAAAGCAAAAAAAAATGAACTGCAAGTTTTTGTCTGGTTGCTATCCAAGAAGAATCAGCAAAGTTCCTTGTATCTCTTAACAACCATTCTAACAGCACATGGAGAACAAAACATACTTTGAACTTTATAAATATAACACTGATCAGTTTATCTTATATTTAGAGAAAGAAGAAAAAATACCAATATCAAATTGACAATGAATAATATGAAATAACTCTTTTAATTTTTTAAAAATTAACTTAATATAATGAATTAACAAAGGACTTTTGAAAAAAATTAAAATATGATATGCCACAACTAATCTTTGACATTATTCATTTGACCTATAATACATTTTATTATCTTGACATTATTTATTATATAAATATTAATAATAGAAAGCACTATTTAAACAAAGTACTTATTTATGAAAAAAATAGTGAACTGATTTTGATTCTATGATCAAACTCTTAACAATCTCACGTCTTTCAGATGATATGATGGGGAGTAGAAACAATGATTATATTCCCTCCCATTTATAAATAAAAAAATTAACAAACCAATAATGATATGATTTTTTTGTAATTCAATAGATATTTCATAAATAAACTCAATAATAAATTTTCTTAGTTACTCAGGGTAACTTAATATATAAGAATTTATGTCATATTTACTACAAGAATTTATTACAAAACACAACAACATTTTTTTAAAAAAATAGAAGAATGATTTATACTAATTCAGTTAACTTTCTAGAGACATTGATCTTAAACTACAAGCATTATACATGCCTTTTGGCCCATTAGGAGCATCTATCATATATAAATATCATAAATAGTAGGATTTTAAGATGTATAGGAGTCTGAAAATTTTCAGATTTTCTACTTAATTCTTAGGTATCAGATAAGTGCTGGTCTTGAATTGGTATTTTAGATCTAATGTCTGAATATTCTAGCACCTCACTGACTAGAGCCAATAGCTTGAAAGTGGTTTGGGGATGGGGATACTTCTGGATAGAGATTTTAAATGCTTTATCTTGGGTCATTCTAAAAGAACCAACAAAGTTTCTTGTATCCCTAAACAATCATTCTAACAGCATGTGAAATACAAATCAGTGTTTAACCTTTAAAAGTAAAATATTGATCAGTTTATCTTTTATTTAGAGAAAAAAGAAAAAAATATTAATATCAAGTTGACAATGAATAACATGATATATCTTTTTTAATTTTTTTTAAAATTAACTTAATATAATAAATTAACAAAACACTTTTGAGAAAATTAAAATATAATGATATGCTGGAAATATTTACTTCTTTATAAATGTTATTATTTTTATTTGTTTTAACTTTTTTTTAGTTATTTCCACATAACCAACATTGTTATTATTCATTCCATCTATAATATATTTTATTATCTTGATATTATTTATTATAAAAATATTATCAATAGGAAACTCTAACAATATCATCTCTTTTAGATGACATAATAGGGGGGCAACCATCATATTACACACACACACACATATATATATACATATATATAATACAAATAAATGTCTGATAATTAAAAGCTATTGCAATAACAATAAAAATAATAAAACTAATAATAATTACCTATTATATACAAACTTTCAATCTGCAGAAGTAGTTTTGGTTAATTTCTTAAGTCTTCTCAACTGCTGCTAAATTCAAAAAACATACCAGAAGCAAACATCATTAATTCAAATTCTGTGAATCCTGAATTTTAACATTAGCAACTTGTCTATTAATTATATTCAATTTATTTCTATTTAGCAACTCTCCTGTATTTTGACAGATTTATTTGTTCTCACTAGGTTTAAGCTGTCAACTTTTATGTTGATATTAAACCATTATTATCAGAATATAAGAAATTTGACTTCATTTAATAGATATTTTTGTTAAGAAATTAAATAAATTTGTAAAATCACATTTGTTTTTCAGAAATATTTTAAAAATTAGATTTTAATCAAAACAAAACACTGTCATGGCATCAAATTTCAGGTAGAGCTGATTCAATTTGCAAATGAATGAATTCTTCATTTGTTGATTGTTTTAAAAATCTGAATGAATTATTTTTTTGTTTTAAAAATTTAATTTTTTTTAATAATTATTATGATATTGCTAAATATCATAACAATCTGCTGAGTGACCTCATTTCTAGATAGCCGTGTTTCCTGTGATGTAATCTCTGTAGTAACAATATTCAGAAAAATATATTTTTTATAATTAAAAATAAAACATTTCTGTAAAAAATAAATATGTAATAGCATTTAGTTTTGATTTCTAATAGTTATTACACATTCCAAAAATCGAGTTTTTAGAACATTCTTGAAGTAATTTTGCAAAGTTTGAGATTGCAAAATATATAATGGTTACCCATCATTATGGAGCTTGAGATGCTTTGATGGACAACATATTTAATTTTCCCACCACATTTTAAATTTTTTTCAGATTAAAATATTAATAAATATATGTGAATTTAAAGTCATAAAAAAAAGCTTCGCAAAATTTTCAGCAGAGAATGAAAAATGAAAATTTTACTTTTTGAAGTCTCAGATGAAGTTTGATCATCTTGAAATAACACCCAGTTAAAATTGCCTTTTTAATTTTTCTTCTTTCATGGTCTCTCTTTTCATAAAAAAACTTAACATTTTTAAGAGCAAATTTAAATTTATATTTATATGTCCTTTCATGATCCAAAATAACTGAAGCATTCATCAAATCATTATTATTTTTACCTTTTACATGCTTGTATAACAATTTATGCTCATTTAATTTTTTCTCAATACTGCACTTTGATTCACCTATATATGATAATATACATCCACAATATATTTGATATAAAACATTACTTTTGTTCTTGACAGGTATGACACTTTTAGAATTATTCATTAACTTATTAACATTATTTGTAACACAAAATGAAACATTATACACATCTTTATATATATATTTTAAAAATTTCACTTGAGCATTTGAAATATATGAAATAGATATCATTTTATTATTATCAATCTTCAGCTCCTTTAAATTATTATAGCTTTTTTTAAATTATCATAAAGAATTGTTAATCTGTTCTATCTTATAACCAACTTCAAGCAATTCCTTGGCAAGTATCTCAATATTTTTTTATTTATTATACTGGTAATGACATAATTTTTCATTATGAAAGAAAAAAAATATCTAAAACTTTCCACCTTCTGCATAATTGGTACTTTTGAAATACAATTTATATATCCTCTTTCTAGCAATGGTTTGATTACTAATTTATAGCTTAACATACTATTATCTCTTGTAATAAATAAATCCAAATACTTAAAACTTTTGTCCTGTTTGTTTTAAATAGTCTATTTAGAGCCATTAAAATTATTTAACTCATCCACAAGCAAATTTATAGTAATGAAATTTCCACAAACTAAAACATCACCAACATACCATTTGTAAATTTTAATATTTTTAAAAGTACAAATATCTAAAATACAATTTTTATATGTAAACAAAACAAAATTGTAAACTTGTTTAACAACTGGCAGACTCAAAGGCTAAACTTTAGACATTTTATAAGATTTGTCTTCAAAAGAAGCAACAATGTTATTAGCAAAAAATTTTAATGAATCAATAAAAACACCTTTACTTGTTAATGCATATTCAATTATTTTTATGAAATCCACTCTATCAACAGAACCATACATTTCTGTCACGTCTAATGAAGCAATAACATCATTCTCATCAAGCACTATATTTTTAATTTTATTTACAAAATCTAAAGATGAAACCATAGTATTTTTCTCAAATCCTAAAATCTCTTTAACAGCTTGATTCCTGCTCTATATGTCCTTATATTTTTGTAAATATAAAATTACATAAAAAAGGTAATCCTTTTCAAACTGTGATTGATTTTGTTAGTTTCATTTATATATCAGACTTCTAAAAATATTGGTAAGGTGTGACAAGAGATTTTAGGATTTTGGGGAAATACAATGGTTTCATTTTTTTTATTTTGTAGATAGAATTAAAACTATGGTGATTGATGAGAGTAATGTTATTACTTCATAAAATGTGACAGAAATATATGGTTCTATTGATAGACTGGATTCCATAAAAATAATAGAATATGCATTAAAAAGTAAAAGTCTTATAAATGCATTATAAAATTTGTTATTGATTTTTAAATTTTTTTTTGATATCATTGGTGCTTATTTTGAAGGTGGATATTATAAAATGTCTAAAGGTTGGCCTAGGTGCCTGTGTTGCACATGTTTGTAAGTTTGTTTTGTCTACATATAACAGTAGTATTTTAGATATGTGTACTTTTAAACTCATTAAAATTTACAAAAGGTAGGTGGATGCTGTTTTTGTTAAAGAAATACCAATACTATAAATTTGCTTGTAGAGGAGTTAAATATTATGAATGACTTGAAATGGACTATTAAAAAGGACCAGGTCAAAAGTATTAAATATGTGAATTTATTGATTATAAGAGATAATAGTATGTTAAATTATAAATTATTTATTAAACCATTGCACAAAAGGAGACATATAAATTGTAAATCAAAAGTACCAATTATGCATAAGATGGCAAGATTTAGATCTTTTTTGTTTTGTAATGAAAAATTATGTCAATACATGTGTGATAAATTAAAAATATAAAGATATTTCCCAAATAATTGCTTGATAGTGTTTATAAGATTGAACAGATTATCCATATTTTGTGTCAATTTAAAATGAATTATAGTGATTTAAAAGTGCTGAAAGTAGAAAATAAAAATGGATATCTATTCCATATATTTCAAATGTACAAGTAAAATCTTTTTTTTTATATATATATATATATATATATATATATATATATATATATATATATATATATATATATATATATATATATATATATATATATATATATATATATATAAGAATGTGTTTAAGTTTCATTTTGTGTTACAAATAATGATAATAAGTTAGTGAGTAATTCTAAAAGTATCATACCATCAAGGAAAAAAAGTAAAGTTATATATCAAATAATTTGTGGATATATATTATCATATATAGGCAAATCAAAGTGCAGTATTGAGAAAAGATTAAAGGAGCATGAAAAGTAAAAACAATAATGACATAAGGACTGCTTCAGTTATTTTAGATCATGAAAAGACATGTAAATATAAATTTAAGTTTGATTTTGAAAGGTTTAAGATTCTTGATGAAGAGAAAGATCATAATAAAAAAAGATTAAAGAGGCAATTTTAATAAATAGAAATAAAATAAATACAATTAATAAACAAGCTGCTAATATTAAAATTTAGGATTTATGTGTCTGAGTTGGTGCATTTGCTTCCATTGTTTTTTTAAATTTAACAGCAGTTGATGACTGTTAAGGAATTAATTGAAAGTACTTTTTTGATTGCAATAAATAGAGACAAATACATAATTGTATACTTAGGCATTAGTATAGAATATATTGTTACTATATAGTTTTATTGTATTATAGATATTTTTATGAGGAAAGCTCTTAAAAGTGTGGTATGGGAGGATATACATGCTCTGATTTTTTTTCTTGTGGTTGCCAAACCCATCTATGCACATTACTATGTAAATGTATGTGTGTATCAACATTAATGGAATGTGAATATCTACAACATTAAAAAAAGAAAATGATTTGTTTGATAAACATTTAAGAAAATGTTAAAATTTAAAGAAGGGATTATAAATTCCAAAATGAAAAACCTGTTAATTTACGGAGAAAAAAAAGTATTTTGCTAAAAAAAAAAATTATTTAGAAATAAGCTAAAATAAAATAATAGAGAGTGACTTTGCAAATCCTGGGAATGTTAGACATTAATTAAGAAAAAGGTGTAAAAAGCTTTTTATGGTACATACCAAAAAAGGAGAATGGAACACTAATGGAAATATAAAAAAAATGAAAAGAAAGAAAAGGATTTTGGGGAAGGGGGAAGGGTTGGAAATACTTAAAAAAAAATGAGATTATTAGAAGTTTGGCCATGGGAGAAAAGAAAGAAAACAAAAAACCTGCTCATTGCATATATATAAAAAAGAAACTTACATCAGTGATATATATTGACAGGGTATGGTCAGGCTGGGGTAAAAACTTAAATGTGTGGAGTGAACAACCCCTTTCCCCCTGAATGTATAGATGCTGTCAGTACCCGAGAAGAAGGAAGTTGCCCCAAGAAAATAATATTGCTGGACTGCCATGCTTTTGTCACTTGTCAAAAGAAACCAAAACAGAATAGTGCAGAAGTGAAACATAAAACTCCCAAAAGTCGAGTCTTCATTTTAGGAACCAAAGATTATCACACAAGGTTGATTCAACCACTTTCCTAGAGAAACCCAGGCACTGTTTCTGTTTGTACATACATATAAAATGCATTAGTAAGCTTACTTCATTAAACTATTGACCTAATTATAAACTATTTTAATTGCCTAGAGAAGTTTAAATTAATTTCAGGAGTGGATCAACAAATGTATCAATTTCCCTATTGGTAAATTGGCTTAATATACATGTTTGGGTTAAAAAAGACTATAAAAAAAGAGAAGAAATACAGAAAATAATAAATTGATATAAAAAACAGGGAAAAGGGGAAATAAATAATTTATTAATGCAATATGGCTATTGTAAATGTGATTTGAAATATGATTAGTGAATATTATGTGTTTATTAACAGAGTGAAAATATTCAAATGTTAATGAAATAAACTGAGGTGTTATTCAGTTATATTTAGATATTCATATAAATAAATATGTGTTAAATAGCTATTTAGTCGAGTATTTTTTTGATTAGGTTATTCAATGTTCTTTACCTTCGAAGGGAGCATTAAAGGACATAGAAATTTCTAGATGTGAAAGAGAAGTTAAACCAAAATGATAGAAATAAAAAGACTGAATTCTAAGAAAGGGAAATTGGTATTGTAGATTGGGATAGTTTAGATCTACTTCCAGTAATTTATCACTCACTCTGAGAAAAGCTAGCTGAAGGTCAGGTCATTACAACATCATGTTATTGATCATATTTTCCAATATAATTCTTACTTGCTGGGGAGACTGGTACTTGGAGTTACTAGCATTGATGTCCATAAATATACTGTATATGATATTGAAAAAAATTTTGTATATATAATATTTCATTCTGAATCAAGGCGATAATATAAAAAATTGCATTAAAGAAAAAACTGATAATAACACAATTCATATTTTATTGATTTTTTTATTATTATTTGTTTATTCACATATATATGTATATAAATATGCTCATACTCACATAAAGGTGATTTCCTCTCACAGATGATGGGAAAAGGAGTAGATCTGTTACAATGGTGTCCCAACAAAAGGGCATTTAACAAAAATACGTCAACAAGGAATATAAAATATAAATTTTATAAAATAGAAAACAAAAGTAATGGGTGGTCGAGGTCAGTCTGCTAAAAGCTTTCACATATATATACAATAAACTCTCACATATGTGTATATATATATAGGATAAAATGTGTAGGTTAAAATAATATAGTAAATATCCAATCAGAATAAAATATAAAAGCATTTGTATTGCATCTCAAACATGAATGGATAGTTATATAATGATACCTAAATGATCATAAAATGTACAATAAAATACACTTAAGGCATGAGAAGATAAAATATACAAATATGTAAGTATAACAGTATAAGATGGAAAACAGAAAAATATACTTAAAAAAAATATTGAAAGCATAATGAAATCAGGGAAGGGCTGTGCTTTGGGGTGTTGTAGGGTTGGAAACCTGGCACATAGAGAGTGAAAAAAAAACATACCATATATCACATAAAGAGAAGAAGGAAATGAATGAAATTTCATTGAGAACAAGGTTGCAGAAAAAAATTAAGGAACAAGGGGGAAGAAAAAGAGATTAATGTAAGTTGTTAGAAATAATTATAAAGAAGTTAGAAAACTTAGAATCAAAGTTTCAAGAAATTAAAGGAAGACTGGAATGTTTGGAATAGAAAATGGGAATAAAAAAAGAGTAGCAGGGGAAGATGAATGAAACATCAATATAGATGAAGAAGAACCAAGAGGTAAGGAAATAAATAGCAATATGGCAGAAGATGGAGAGAAAATTAAACAGGAAAATGTGGGATATGCCATGGAAAATGACATGTTACAATACATGGCACCAGCAAATGTAAATCAATTCTTAAAGATTCAACAGTTTTCTGGTCAAATGGGAGAGGAGCAAAGCCAGGTATTTGAGAGGGTGAAGCAAGTGTTTATGAGACATGTAAGGCTGGTCTCTCCCAACTTTGAGAAACCCTTAGTGGGTACAGGTTAGGAGCATTTTTCCCCAGGTTCAAGAGGATGGTCAGATGAAAGTGCTGCATTTCTTTAAGTAGACTGGTCAAGGGTCCAGAACATCATTACACCACCATGAAATAAGAAGCTCTGGCCATCATTTGGTCCTTTCAAAAGCTATTATTGGGAGTGAAAATAATTGTGATTACAGGTCATAACAGCTTAGAGTTTATTAACCACATTTGTCTAATAAATAGTCAGTTGGTGTGGTGGAGCTTATACCTTGAAGAGTATAATTTGGTAAAGTATTGTAAAGGGTCAAATAACATCATGGTTGAACTAATCTGGAACCCATGCATTTACCATCATGTCACCTTAGAACTCAAAATTTATATATGTCAGGAATAAACTTAAGCATTGATGAGGTGGTAAGAATGAACTTAATGGATTGGCCCAGTAACAGAAGGATGCTCAGTTAAGTCAAATAATTGCACAACTGGTAGGCAGTGGTTCTATTGGCCAGACATGCATAGACTGTCATGGGAATGATTGGACAATGTGAACTTTTCCAGAAGGATAAGCCTGCTAATAGGAATTAAACAGATCCAATGAGCTCCATAATCCCCAAGAAACCATGTATGTGATGATCACTGTGCATTATTATGGGCTGTTTCTGGAATTTAATAGAAAAAAATATTTGTTGGTGGTGTATGATTTATTCAGTAAATTTGTGTCCCCATATCAGATGGCTCAGGTGAATGCCCAAAACACCATATGTCTTCATAAACAAGGAATACTTTACTGTGATAGGGAGGCCTCAAAGTATCTTCTTGGATTATGGCACCCCATTTATCTCAGGAGAAAGGAAAGCATGAGTTCAGAGGTCTGGAATTTCAACATATACTAACATTCAATTAGAAATCCCCAGGTGAATGCCCAAAACACCATATGTCTTCATAAAAAGGAATACTTTACTGTGATAGGGAGGCCTCAAAGTATCCTCTTGGATTATGGCACCCCATTTATCTCAAGGAAAAAGGAAAGCGTGAGTTCAGAGGTCTGGAATTCAACACATACTAACATTCAATTAGAAATCCCCAGTCAAACCCATGCGAACAGGTGATTTGAGAGTTGGGGAGGTTGTTTAGAATCTACATCCAGTCTAATCACTGAGGATTGATAAAAAATATTTCTGAAATACTAAACTACATAAATTGGGCAGTTAATGAGTATATTGGATTCTCTCCTATGAGGCTTCAGTAAATGTGGAAGAGGACCAAAAGCAGGTGTATCATACTCTTTTGAAAAAAAGGTGGAGAGGCCTCATTGGTTTAAAATTGGTGATGACCTCATTGCTTTAAAATTGGTGATGTAATCATAGTGAAAAACCCACAGTTGAGTGAACCTGGAAAATTTATTTGTAAAAAATTCTGCATTCTGTTAAAAATTCTGCAGTGCATATGAGAGGCCTTTCCCCATCATTAAGTGTCAAGGGTCAATGTCTTAGAAGAAATGTTACACCTAAGGAAGTCACCTCAAAAAAATAATATTGCTGGACTGCCGTGTATATGACACTCATTAAAAGAAACCAAAACAATAAATATAATATTGCAGAAGTGAAACATAAAACTCCCAAAATTCATGTCATTACTTTAGGAACTGGAGATATCATTTATCAGGTTGATTCAATCACTTCCCTGGGGAAAACACAGGTACTGTTTGTATATATATATATGACACATTAGTAAGCTTACTTGATTAAACTCTACACTTGTGAGAAAATTTATATACTATGAAGTCAAAAAAAATGACTGTTGACCTAATTATAAACCTTTTTAATTGCCTAGAGAAGTTCAAATTAATTCCAGGTGTGTATCATCAAACATATCACTTTTCCTATAGCTAAATTGTCTTAATATATATGTGATAGTGTGCTTGTCTGTGTGGGTTTGGTAAAAAAAGACAAAAAAAAGAGAAAATCTAGAAGAATGGAAAATAATAAATTGGTATAAAAACAGGGAAAAGGGGAAAATAAATAATTTATTAATGCAATATGGCTATTGTAAAGGTGATTTGAAATAAGGCTAGTGAATATTGTGTGTGTGTTAACTCTTTAACAGAGTTCTCCAGTCTAAACTGGTGCTGGCTTCAAGTCACTCAAATTCCATCATTTTCAACCCTACCATAAAGATTTTATGCACTTTTTAAAGGTTAAGAAAGGTTCCATAAGATGCTGCCCTCTCTTGAATTATTTTACAAGTATAAAAATCAATAATATTCAAATTTTAGGTTAACAATGGAAGAGGGCAGTCTGTTCTTGATGCTAATTGGGTTGTTAACCATCGAGGACAAAGAAAACTACTTGTCAATAATTTTTACCACTACAATTTCTTTTGTTTCATTTCAAAAGTGATAAACAAATTTTTAAACCATTTTATAAGTATTTTTTGACATATTATAAATTATTTTGATAAAATATGCTAAAAATAAAATTTTTATAAAAAAATAGTAAAGATTTTAGTAAAAATTATTTACTTTTCCGCAATATAAAATTGAGAAAGAAATCACTGATGTCAGCAACACTTTTTAGTTGATTACTAATGTTCATTTTAGATTTGCCGCTATCGAATATTTTTATAATTATAAATAAAAATTTATTTTTGAAAAAACTTTTGTTCACTTTCATAACCTAACAAATTATTAATATACTTTTTATAAATAAAACTAAAGTGAATATAATATTAAAAGATGAATATATTTTTATGGTTGAGTTTGTGAATTGTCCAATTAAAAGTTTAGAGTTTTACCTCACTTGGCCAATAAAAGTAATTATCACCATAGGGGTTAATTAACAGAGGGAAAATATTCAAATGTTAAATGAAATAAACTGAGGCATTATTGAGTTATATTTAGATATTTGTACAAATAAACATATACTAAATAAATTAGTTTTGAGTATTTTTTTTGATTAGAATATTCAAGGTTCTTTACCTATGAAGAGAGCATAAAAGGTAGCACTCATGGAAATTTCTAAAAGTGAAGAGAAGTTAAACAAAAATGATAGAGATAAAAAGACCATTGCATTCTAATAAAGAGAAAATGTATTGTAGATTAGTATAGTTTAGACCAGGGGTTCCCAACCTTTTTGCACTTAAGAGCACATTCTATAATACCATCCAGGTGGCGGGCACCATTTATTTTTTCAATGTAAATTTATAGATATTGTTAATAATACACATAATGTACAAAAAAATATTTATTTCAAAAATAAAATTTTAACATATAATTAACATTTATATTTTTATGCTGTAAAAGTATAGTATGCCCTACAAATTGATTACAATATAATACAATAATTTATAAGAAATTTTAAAAGCTAAATTTATTTGTATCAGATAAATAATTTTTATTGTGTTTGGTTAGTGGCAGGTACACATAAAGTGGTCTGCAGGTGCCATGCCCATGGGCATAGGGTTGGGGACCCCTGGTTTAGACCTTCTCCTGGTAATTTATCATCTGCCCTGAAAAAGCTAGCCAAACATCAGATCATTACAACATCATGCTATTGACTTCATATTTTCCAGTATAATTCTTACCTGCTGATAGATTGGTGCTTGGAGTTACTACCATGATGTCCATAAAAATACTATGTATGATATTGAAGGAAATTATTTTGTATATAAAATATTTCATTCTGAATCAAGGCGATAATATATGAGATCACATTAAAGAAAAAAAACTGACAAGATGACTCGTATTTTATTGATTTTTTTATTTATTATTTGTTTATTCGTGTATATATATGCTCATACTTGCGTAAAAACATTTACCTCCCACAGATGATGGGAAAAAGGGTAAAACTGTTACAGTATATATATATATATATATATATATACATTTTGACTTATATATATATATATATATATATATATATATATATATAAGTCAAAAGGTGAATTACAAAACAATGGATTTACTTTTATTGGTTTTTGATGTAACACTATTTATTGAATCAATTTCAATTCTTAAATCTGAACAAATTATAATAAAGTCATAACAATCCTATGAATTTAAAACTTGCATTTACATTTATTAAATTATGATAAAAATTCAGAATTTTACTGTTGTTTGACAACTGTCTAACAGAGTGTCATGATGGTAATTTTTGTTGCTTCCAGTGTAATGTTACTTCAAGTTTCTTATGTTGTATTGTGAAAAGTGAGTTATATTTTTAAAAAAAAAATCAAGTAAAAATGTAAATATATTTCATTTTTAATAATTATAATAAAAATATTTTATAAAAATAATTATAAATAATTAATTACATTATGAAATTATGCATTTTTTTCATTATCATTCTAAGAAATAAAATGGGAGATTCTTAGTCTTTGTATTCAAAAATAACAAGCAATTGTCAATTTCTACTTTTGTCATGATCTTTTTATTTTGTATTTGATAGATTACTCTTAACATTTATTGATTTATTAGATACAAAAAATTCTAAAGTTGTCAGTAATCCACAAAGCAGATTAATTCAAGTTTTTAGTGAAAAGTGACCATAAATGATGCTAAAAAAGAGTGCAAAAAGTGGTTTAAAGCTGTTGCATAACAGCACTATCATAGTATTTCAAAAGAAACCATAACTATAAATAGAAAGAATTAAAAAATAAATATAGAATTTATTTTATTTTATAATTCTATCATGGAAAGCAAAAAAAAACAATTACAAAAAAGTAGTTTTTTTTAATTTCTTAAAATAAATTTATGGATTTTAATATTTTTGCCTTATTTATTTATGTGTCAAATTAATTTTTATAACAACATAGTAATAATAATTTTATTTTGCTACAAATTTGATTTAAATAAAATTCATATATATGAAAACATAAATTCTGCATTTTTAGTCTAAATTTAGTTATGATTATATGACTTAGAAAGAGTTAACTTTTATAAAACTTTTCATATTTTTGCCTTATTTATTTATGTGTCAAATTAATTTTTATAACAACATGCTAAAAATAATTTTATTTTGCTACAAATTTGATTCAAATAAAGTTCATATATATGAAAACTTAAATTCTGCATTTTTGGTCTTAATTTAGTTATGATTATATGACTTAGAATAAGTTAACTTTTATAAAACTGTCTAAGTAAAATATTTTAATATAATAATTAAATTATGTACATTGATAATTGAAAGTAAAAAATCATAATATTTTAAAATTTTATAAATTTCAAGCAAATGAATTGTTTTAAACTTATGATTAATTGAAAATTTTAAACTCTCCTCTTCATAGAAATGAAATATTTTGGGATAGATTGGCTTAAAGTCATTTTCTTGTGGCTATCTATGGTATTTATTTGCCAGTTTTGTGTTTATTTGATGATAAAAACTGGAATTAAAATATATATTGATTTATTATTTTCAATAAATATCTCCAGTTGTCAATGTCATACAGACTTCATAATATAAAAGCTCACAAAAATATCTTTCTTTGTTCTCCAAAGTAATCATTATGCTGTGTGAGCTTATCTTTTATTAAAATGTTGAAAATGAAATTAATATATTTTTCTATAATTTTTTTTACATATTTATGATTATTTTAGCAAAATATTTATGAAATATTTTTTTGATAAGAATATAGTGTTTAGGGTTGATTTAAACTAAAAATATTTATGTTTTAGCAATATAAATCAAAAGAAATGTAATAACATAAAGCAGAAAGTTGTCATTGAATAAAAAAGTCATGCATCTGACAATGCAATAACCTGTCAGTATTACTTCCTCTCTTAGTCTGGATCAGTTAAACTTCATTGGCTGCTAGCCTAAGTAAAAAAACTTTCTAAGTAAGTAATTATAAATGAATGTCTTTATATATTAAATATTTTCATATATATATATATATGTCCACAGATGGCGTTCTACCAAAAACGCCCATCAAGCATATGTTTTGTTTACATAAACGTCAGAGTAGTTAGTATTCACTATCTCTAACTATAATTCCACTTTCAGATCATGATTTCAAGCTATTTGCTATCGTCAGTGAAAGACAGGAATAAAGAAACTAGATCTAAATACAAACTCTAAGCGTTTATGAAACAATTTCTATTCAGCTTGCAAGTGTGAATTTTTTAGACACGTAATGTCTTCAAACTCAACATAGCAAACCAGATAGCTATATGGGTCTGATCTCAGTTCAGCATCACCACATAGTAGAAGCCTCTGCAATCTATATCATTGCAAGAAAGACCTCAAAGGTACATTTATGATAAACAAAAATGCAAGTTAAAAAACTTGCTAACGCTTGTATTTATGTCCACAGATGGCGTTCTACCAAAAACGCCCATCAAGCGTATGTTTTGTTTACATAAACGTCAGAGTAGTTAGTATTCACTATCTCTAACTATAATTCCACTTTCAGATCATGATTTCAAGCTATTTGCTATCGTCAGTGAAAGACAGGAATAAAGAAACTAGATCTAAATACAAACTCTGAGCGTTTATGAAACAATTTCTATTCAGCTTGCAAGTGTGAATTTTTTAGACACGTAATGTCTTCAAACTCAGCATAGCAAACCAGATAGCTATATGGGTCTGATCTCAGTTCAGCATCACCACATAGTAGAAGCCTCTGCAATCTATATCATTGCAAGAAAGACCTCAAAGGTACATTTATGATAAACAAAAATGCAAGTTAAAAAACTTGTTAACGCTTGTATTTATGTCCACAGATGGGTTCTACCAAAACGCCCATCAAGCGTATGTTTTGTTTACATAAACGTCAGAGTAGTTAGTATTCACTATCTCTAACTATAATTCCACTTTCAGATCATGATTTCAAGCTATTTGCTATCATCAGTGAAAGACAGGAATAAAGAAACTAGATCTAAATACAAACTCTGAGCGTTTATGAAACAATTTCTATTCAGCTTGCAAGCGTGAATTTTTTAGACACGTAATGTCTTCAAACTCAGCATAGCAAACCAGATAGCTATATGGGTCTGATCTCAGTTCAGCATCACCACATAGTAGAAGCCTCTGCAATCTATATCATTGCAAGAAAGACCTCAAAGGTACATTTATGATAAACAAAAATGCAAGTTAAAAAACTTGCTAACGCTTGTATTTATGTCCACAGATGGCGTTCTACCAAAAACGCCCATCAAGCGTATGTTTTGTTTACATAAAAAAACAAAACATACGCTTGATGGGCGTTTTTGGTAGAACGCCATCTGTGGACATAAATACAAGCGTTAGCAAGTTTTTTAACTTGCATTTTTGTTTATCATAAATGTACCTTTGAGGTCTTTCTTGCAATGATATAGATTGCAGAGGCTTCTACTATGTGGTGATGCTGAACTGAGATCAGACCCATATAGCTATCTGGTTTGCTATGCTGAGTTTGAAGACATTACGTGTCTAAAAAATTCACGCTTGCAAGCTGAATAGAAATTGTTTCATAAACGCTCAGAGTTTGTATTTAGATCTAGTTTCTTTATTCCTGTCTTTCACTGACGATAGCAAATAGCTTGAAATCATGATCTGAAAGTGGAATTATAGTTAGAGATAGTGAATACTAACTACTCTGACGTTTATGTAAACAAAACATACGCTTGATGGGCGTTTTTGGTAGAACGCCATCTGTGGACATAAATACAAGCGTTAGCAAGTTTTTTAACTTGCATTTTTGTTTATCATAAATGTACCTTTGAGGTCTTTCTTGCAATGATATAGATTGCAGAGGCTTCTACTATGTGGTGATGCTGAACTGAGATCAGACCCATATAGCTATCTGGTTTGCTATGCTGAGTTTGAAGACATTACGTGTCTAAAAAATTCACGCTTGCAAGCTGAATAGAAATTGTTTCATAAACGCTCAGAGTTTGTATTTAGATCTAGTTTCTTTATTCCTGTCTTTCACTGACGATAGCAAATAGCTTGAAATCATGATCTGAAAGTGGAATTATAGTTAGAGATAGTGAATACTAACTACTCTGACGTTTATGTAAACAAAACATACGCTTGATGGGCGTTTTTGGTAGAACGCCATCTGTGGACATAAATACAAGCGTTAGCAAGTTTTTTAACTTGCATTTTTGTTTATCATATATATATATAGTCTTTTATGTGTTAAACTATATAATATTTTGTTTATTAAGTTCTCAACATTTTGATGAAATATTATTCATGATTGTCAAGGTTAAGGTCTTACTGTAGAACTATTACATCTTAAGTAATAATGAGATTGAGTATGAAGTAAAAAAAAACAATTATTATTTTTATATATTAAATGCAATATATATACACATAAAAATTATACTGCATATAAATAATTTATTAACCATCATTTCAAAACAAAAATTTATATATATATAAATCTGCAATACATTTTTTTCCATTTTGATTCTGAATGCTAATTAGAGGTTGCTGCCCATTTCATTGGTTCACATCAGCACTATTACAGATTGATGTTTTTTTAGTAATAATTCTCATTATCATCAGTTTTTAATTGTCTAACAGTCATTAATTTGTTCAAACAATGATATTTGGGAAAAATATATTGGAGAATAGATATACAACCCCATTTATTTGTGTAATTGTTTAAAAATGTATTTGCTTAAAACTTCTATAATTATTTACTTCAATATTGAAATAGAAAGTAAATATAATATGCAAATATCACATGATCACATTTCCTATACTAGCACATTCATTGTTGATAAACAGAGCAAAACTCTCCATACAGTATTGCCACCTGTGCTAAACAGAGTAATCAATGGATGCCAGAAGGCTTGTGCATAAAATACCTATCTAATGCCTACTCATCCAATATCCCCAGACTAGTTTCTGGTTTGTGGCCTTCGTCAGTGAGATCCTAAGATATAGATGCAGTGCTCTCAGATCCAAAGCTCCTCACTGATGAAGGCCACAAGCCAGAAACTAGTCTGGGGATATTGGATGAGTAGGCATTAGATAGGGATTTTATGCACAAGCCTTCTGGCATCCACTGATTACTCTGTTCAGCACAGGTGGCAATACTGTATGGAGAGTTTTGCTCTGTTTAATATGCAAATACTTCTATCTATACTTGAAGTAATAATAAAACAACACAGCTGTTGTTATTGAGAGAGAGACAATATTTTATATAATATTAACAAATAAATAATCACATGATCACTATCTCATACTAGCACATAATTGTTATTAAACAAAGCAAAGCAAAACTCTCTATACAGTAGTGCCATCTTGTGCCAACAAGAGCAATCAATGGATGCCAGAAGGCTTGTGCATAAAATCCCTATCTAGTGCTTACTCCTCCAATATCCCCATACTAGTTTCTGGCTTGTGGCCATCATCAGTGAGGAGCCTTGGATCTGAGAGCACCACCCTTAGATCTTAGGATCTAATGCAACCCTCCAGCAGCCACCTTTTAACTCTACTTAACTACAAAACTATGAGAATAAAATTTGAAAACATAATTATATTTTCAATCTAAGCCCAATAGCTTATATAGTCATATGGGTCTGAACTCAATTCAGCACCCATACATTCTGGTGTCTTTGGCTCTTTAACAACCATAGCCACCATTATCCTATTAGGCAGGATTGGTGTTAAACCACTAAACATCACATGATCACTATCTCACACTAGCACATAATTGTTATTAAACAAAGCAAAGCAAAACTCTCCATATAGTAGTGCCATCTTGTGCCAGAAACTAGTATGAGAATATTGGAGGAGTAGGCACTAGATAAGGATTTTATGCACAAGCCTTCTGGCATCCATTGATTGCTCTTGTTGGCACAAGATGGCACTACTGTATGGAAAGTTTTGCTTTGCTTTGTTTTAAATAAATAATATATAAGTGCCTAGCTCATTCGCCTTAAGTCTTTATCAAGGCAGGCAATCAAAGCAATAAACAATTTATTGCTTTGATAAGAACTTAGATAGAAAGCACTAGGCATTTTATATATTATTTTTTGTTAATATTATATAAAATATTATTGTCTCTGTTAGTAATAACAGTCATGATGTTTTATTAATAATCATAAAAAGTAAAGAAAAACTATTTGAAATCATTTTTATAAAAATTAAAAAGATTTGGATAATTTTAAAATGTTATCTGTCTGAAATTTATTTTAAAATGTTTTTAAAAATATAATAAAATAATTGTCTCTCTCCCCTTATATATATACAATGAATTATTAAATACAAATTATAAAATATGTTTATTTTCATATTTTAAGTTACTTTTTAAAAAAACCCAGTTTCGTTAAATATGACAAACAGAAAAAAATAGTTCACACTAAAAATAAAAATGTCATACATGTACTTTTTTTGGCTTCATATTTTCATGAAAAATGTAACAAATTTAAATGTTAACAATAACCATGTTATAAAAATGGGACATTTGGTAGAAAATATGTTTAATAATTTTTTATTTTCAGAGTTTTACAAGCAATAAAATTAAAGAAAATAAATGTATAATTTAGTTTTCATTTTGTATATAAATGTTAGGTCTAATTAATTAGGTAGCAAAAATCTGAATTTATTCTGACATGGCATAGAACAACAGAAATTTTTCTCATTAAGTTTGTCAAGAAAATTGTTGCATTTAAATTTAAATTTATTTTTTATTCTCATACAATAAAATAAATTTTTCCAGGAAGTAGTGCTGTTGGTATTTTCTTCCTTTGTTTTCCTGTAGGTCTCTATAGTTCTATTTTGCCAGGTTTGAATTCATTTGATTAGTAAAAACATGAATTAAAACATATATTAATCTATTCATTTAAATTTGAAAATGCCAGTGTTTACAGAGAAGCTATTATAAATGAACCAACCATATCCTTTGCTGCTAGATTCTTAAAATAGACAGAAAAATATATAGTTATTATTTAATAAACAAATAGTTTTATGGCTATATTTAAATTTTTATTTGATTGTATTTTATTTTTAAAAATACAAGTTAAGAAATTAATAATAATGGTTAAAACAATTATGATTGCTGATACCTTGACAAGCACTATAGTATGGAATTTTTGAGATATTTTAATAAATATAAATACAATTTTAAATTTTAAACATAATTTGATAACTCTACAATGATTTAACTCTTAAGATGTACAAATTTGTTTGGTCGAGTGAGTTAAAAATCTAAACTTTTGATTGATCAATTACAGAATAAGCAGTAAAAATATATTTCTATCTATAATTATAAAAATATTTGATAGTAAAAGATCTAAAAAGAAGTTTGTAATAAATTAGAAGTGCTGCAGATGTCATTGATTTCTTTCTCAATTTACATTAGTGTAAAAGTAAAGAATTTGTTACTATTTTTTTAAAATAATTATATTTTTAGCATATTTTATAAAAATACATTATAATATGTAAAAAAATACTTAAAAATGCTCTAAAACATTTATTTCACTTTCAAAATCAAAACAAAAAAGTTTGAGCAGTGAAAATTATTCACAGGCGCTCTTCTTTTGTTCATGATGAGAGCCAACCAAACAGCACTTTGAATACTGATATTATTGATTTTTACTTGTAAAATAATTCAATAGAGGGTAGCATTTTACGATACTTTTTAAACTTTAAAATTAGCCTAAATACGCTATGGTAATGTAAAAATTGCTAGATTTAGAGTGAGTTAAAGTCATGTATAAGTTAACTTGAAAAAACCTGGAAAGGGGTTAACAATAACTTATTTAGATTGTAGAAATTGTTAATTAATTTTTTTAATGATTTTGTGGAATTCTTATTACATATTTCATTTTACTTTATTCTCTATATTTGCAACAGTTTAAATATTATTTTTTAGAATGATATTCATTTGTAAACTTATATTTCTAATAACTGAAGTCTAATCTAATAAATTCTAATATAGAATAATGGTTTAATACTAAAATAAAATGTAGAATGGTAATTAAAACAACCATTAGAAAGAATGTAAAAAAATCCACTAGGCAATGAATATAACAGCTTATTTTTTACATTTGAAATATATTTTATTTATTTCAATTCTTTTTATTAATTAAAACAAAATATATCCAATTTTTTATGTATTAATGGTTTTATTGATTAAAATAACCCTTATTGTCATAAAAAAAATCAATTATGCACTCCAGGCTTGAAGACTCTGATGTAAGATTTTTTTATTTTTCACTATAGATTAATATTTTTATTGTTAATTTCAGATCTCAATCAGGAATATGTTGTCTGTTTCACTTTATTCACAATGGCACTGTTATAGATACACATTAATTTTTTATGGTTAATATTTTATTTTTAAAAATAATCAATTTATATTTTAGTTCTCATTTTTGTGCATAGATATCAAATCAAACTTTTTATCAAATAAAAATTTCAATTCTATATTATTTTTTATATATTATCGAAACAGCAATCAACATTATAAACTGGATTGAAGCAGACACAATTAGGCATGTGTTCAGTTTGTACTTCTTCTTGGTTTATGTTAATAATAACATTCTATGTTTTCAAATGCTTATTGGATGATTACTGCAAGACCAATGAAAAAAATAAATTAATGAAATCTTTGTTGATTGAACATTATAAAATGAATTAATATCAAATCATGTAAATCTATAAAATTTAGATCTAAAATTTAAAATTGTGTTTATAATTATTAAAATATTACAAAAGATTTGTATTATTAAGTTTAGCAAAGTAATACTGATCATAGTTTTTTTTTACTGTTATGATAATTTTTTTAACTTGTATTTTAAAAAGAAACATTTAAACTAAAATAAAAGTACAGTCATGCATATTTTTATTTTTAAATAATTATTATACAAATATTTAGTAAAAATAATTATACATTATAAAACATATTTATTATTATTCATTGTTAACCATAATAGGAGAGGAGTTTACAATTAGTTCTGCAACTGCTCTTGAAGACCAAAAAGAAAAAAAAAACTATGAATCATGGATATTGTAAGCAAAGTTTAGATACTTTATAGTTTTTTGGCTATAAACTTCTGATCTTTTCAAATATTTTTGAACTAATAAAACAATATATTTCATTTTCAGTTTATTGTCATCAAAATAATCACAAAACCAGCAATAAAGCCCTACAAGTAACAATAGAGATTAAAGAAAAACTGAAAATTAAGCAGCACCACTTCCAAAGTAAGTAATTTGTATGTATTAATGAATTAATTAACCATTTATTGGTGTTTATATACAATCTCAATATAAATTAAGAAAATTTTAATAATTATTTTAGCAATACAAGTGGTAGCAAAGTTTTGAATTTATTCATTCTTTATATGATAAAATAAAAAAATATAGATTTTTTCAAGATAAAAGATAAATTTTAATTTAGTTTGGAATCTTATTTTATTAATTTCACTTATTTTAGTGATAAAAACAGGTTTACAAGAAAATGTTCAAATAATAAAAATTAATCATTATGGCTAAGTATTCTTTCTATAAAACTATTTATAAATGTAAAAATAATGTGCACATTAAAAATATCTTTTACCACAAATTTATTCTTGTTTTGGGTTCTTCTTTGGCAATAGTAATTTCCAGTTTCCAAGCAGGTTTTCCTCTTGATGAATATTCCATTCCAGTATAATGAACACAATTAATTTTTACATTCTGTTATACAATATTTTCAGATTTCACATTGAGTGACTTGTTTCATTTTCTTTCATCTATTTATTTCCAAGACAGATTTAACATATAATGCTCTTGGATGGAAACAAAACTTATTGCAGTTACTTCAGGAGTATTCTTCTGTTTTTCATTTTTTCCAGTTAAAAAGGTTACATAGAAGTAGATGATATTTAGTTGTTAATTAAGCTTAGTATATACTTCTCTTCATTTTAAAAACATTTTTAAACAGCTGAACTTTTGCATATGTTTAATAGTTGCTACTGTTCTTCCCAAAATCTGAACAAAAAAAAACTGTTATTGCTTTCCTCAGAGCTGAATCAAGAGTTACTTTTTTTTACAAGACACTGAGGTTAATGATTTAACCAGTCCCCTATTTTTGGAACAATCCTGTGTCCAACAAATCACTATCCTGTTTTCTATCAAAAACAAGCACTGACCAATTAGGTGTATTTTATAAAAAAAAATTGTTGTTATTTTCTTCCATTTTAAAATTAAGTCAAAAAGAAATTCCCCATTTACTTGGTTTTCCTTTAATTACTTTTATTTGATAATCACTGCTTATTGTCTCAGAAAAAGAAAAAGAGAAAAAAAACAACAACTAACCAATTAGAAGCAAATTTAATAAAAAATGTTAAGACTATATATATATATATATTCTTTTCCTTTTAAAAATATTACTAAACATAAAATGATACTCATTTTATCTTTCTTAAAAGTTAGAATAAAAAATTTATGAATACTTTGTGAAGAAAATATTTGGTATTAATCCTTCAACCATGCATGCCACTTGATGGCATTATTTATGTTAAAATCACATAAAAATGTTTTAAAGTGGCTGCAGGACATGTGTTATGTCTAGTGCACCCTGTATGTTGTATTAGACATAAATATTATGATCTGCTTTGAGCTTTGTGAATCACTTTATATGAATTCTCACACATAACATTTTCCCCCATCTTATGCGAGAGTGTGTGTATCTCAAGTGTTTTAATGTTTTGACTTTGAAATGTTTTTTTTGCTAAATGAAAATCACACAATTTGACTAAGATGAAATTGTCACAAAGTTAAATTTTTCCTGGAAACAAATTTGAAGGTGATAAAAGTAGTCCAAACATAAGAACGAACTGAATTCTGAGGAGGTCATGTATCAAGTAATGTCTTGTCAAGACAAACAAAATGGCAAAATTGCTGGACAACTACCTGGCAGAATTTATTTGGCATTGTCTGCACAAGCAGGAAGACATTTTCCTGGCCATCCTCTCAGAGATGTCCATGAGACACAATCCACAGTAGATTCTTTAGAAACTTGTAAAAATGTTTTTACTTTTTTTTCCCATTTCACTTGTCATGAAAAAATAATGATTTAAAAAGGTCAAATAACCTTACGACCAAAAATAGTTTATTTCATGTTTTAATTAATAAAAAAGTAAAACAGTTTTCATTACTCTTTTTCTGTTTATATGTGTGTCCATGTCTGGATTATTAAAAAAATGTTGACAATGTTTATAAAAAAAAAGTTTGAACAAAAAATTACTATAACAGCATAAAAAAGACAAAGATACAATTAAAATACTAATAAAATTAAAGCCAGTCTGGTAATGTTACATTTTATGTGTGTGTCTGAATTATAAGAAAAAAAAAGTTTGACAATGTTTATAATAAAAAAAAAAGTTTAAACAAAAAATTACCATAACAGCATAAAAAAAGACAAAAAAACAATTAAAATACCTAATAAAATTAAAGCCAGTCCAGTAATGTTACATTTTATGTGATTTTGCAAATAAACAACACAACACCATCAAGTTGTGTGCACAGTTAAAGGATTAATACCAAATATTCTTTTCACTTAATATTTTTAATATTAAAATAAAAATAAAAATGGATAAGTAAATTAATGAAGAGAGGGAATAAAAAATTGTTCACTTTATACTTTTCTCTCTCTTTTACAATCATTTATCACAATTTAAAATATTCACATTATTATTGTAAACAACAATTTTGAGAATTCTCTTATAATTTGGTAAAAAAAATTTAACTAAATCCAGATTATACACACATATGATAAAATATATCATTTGTTTTTTTAAACTTGTAATATTTGACCTATCCAAAGATGTCCACAATGTACTATATATATATGACCTATCCAAAGATGTCCACAATGTACTATATATATATATTGTATCCATTTATTAAGGCTAGATATGCTGAAGAAAGTCAATTTCTTAAAAAAGTTTAAATTAAGGTAGTTGTAAAAGTTATAATTGTAATTATAGTAACTTAAAGGGAATGAAACTTGTTAAAATGAATACATAAATAACCATAGAATGTTTAGAAATCATTCTAACTGTTACAATTATAAAATAAAAGCAGAATAATTTAATAGTTATAATCAAAATAAAATGATATTAGCCATACTCCATACTTCAAAATATGTTTATTATCATATTAAATATGTATTTTGACATCAGTAGTTTACAATGTAGTTATAAATATTGTTGAATAAATTAATAAATCTGTTTATGAGATAAGTTAAAACTAGTTAATTATTTATTAAAGTTGTTAATATTTTATGGTGTATCAAATGGTCAATTTTATTTATTGTTATACAAAATGTTAAATTTAATATTTCAAATTTTAATATTATATTTAATATTTTATATTATTTTTTAAATTAAATATTCATTTAAATTTATTTCAGACAGTAAGTTTCAAAAATTACAACATTTATGTCTGGAAAAGCTTATCACATGACTGAAAATATATGTGTAATGCTTGCATAAATTCAAAGAAAGTTTTAATTACCTTCTGAAATTATTCATAAAATGGAAACATTTGAACATGATAAAATAATGTTTAGAACATTATTTAAATTAGTTTTTAAAAATATTTTAAACTAATAAATGTAGACTAAAATTGCTACATTAAATTAAATATTTTCTTATAATGTAATAAATTGGTAAAAAAAATAATAAATTGTAATGTATTAAAATATTTTAGTTTGGTGGAATAGAGTTATAAATTATTAAATTAAATATTTAATTATATTTTTTGTTTTATTTAAAAGATAATTCATTATTTTATTTTCAATTAATTTAGATTGTCTGACTATTTTATCCAATCAAATATCTTAAATAAATGGGGTATAAATATAGTGTGTGAAAATTAGGGTTGAACACTTTTATTTATTTTTGTTTCAACTATTACTTGTTATTAAACAGTATAAAGTAATATTACTATTGGCTTTTAATATAGTGAAACCTAATAGTAAATTATTTAAAATTTTAAAATATTATTTTATAAAGTCTAAAGGATAAAAAAATAATATTTAGTTCTTTAGTATGTTTGAGTAAATCAATTTAAATTTCTACTAATAAACTGTTCAGAAGCTTGATTAAAATTCAACATTAACTTATGAAGCAGAAACTTGTAGTGAAGTATATCAGCAAATTAGAAACCAAATGCTGAAGTGTATATAAAAGTATATTCTTACCAAGGTTATGTAATAATTTAAATATTTGTTTGAATGGAGTACTTCAAAGTTATAGACAGTTATTCTCTGGAAATATAATATTTATAATAATGATGTCTGAATTAATAAAATTAATAATTAAAAAAAACATTATAATAACAGGATACCTTTAAAAGGATGAAAGTATAAATTGCTCTTAACTTATAAAGACATTGGAGGTGAACTATAATATATCATTTTCTAGAATATTTATATCATTATTTTCAAATAATTGCAGCTTTAATAATATTTATATTTGGTCAAATATTGATTTGGACTTGTGAAGTAAGAAATTTTAAAGATAAATTATAGAAAAATATAATTGCTAAAGAATGCTATATAAAATAAGTGAGAATATTTTAAATATATTTTTGCAGTTTAGAAAAAAATGCTTAATGGAAGAAAAGATATTATTAAGAGTAAATGTTGCTTACTATTGAAATTTAAATTCATCTATTTACTGTTTTTATGGTGATTTCTTGGATTATAATGGAGAAATGACAAGATGTCTGCTTATTTGGAATCATGAGCTCAATAAAGGTTGCCAAGGATTATCACCAAAGAAGTTGGATACCTATGTTCATGCGTGGAAGGAATAGATAACTTATCTTAATTTGTTATTTTAAATATTATTAAACAAATCATATTCATTCTAAAGAAAAGTTGCAGATAAAGAATGTCAATACTTTTTCATGACAGGATGAGAACTAATTTTTAGGATTTTTCAAGATTCAAAATTTGACTGGGATTTTTTTTGATTGTTAATTTACATGCCAAAAAGAAAATTGGGATAAAGAAAAACTTTGAACAAAATTGTTATACCCCCAACTTATCAGTAGAATTTCAAAGAAGAATTTATGAGAAAAAAATACATAACTTTGAATTTTATTATTAGTCCTTATTTATTTATTTATTTTTTAAAATATTAACATTAAAATAGGATTTGTTTTTTATGTTTATATTAGATAAGTTGAACTAATAGACATTTTGATTACTATAATCTTAATTTTAAAATAGGTTAATAATTTTAAAACTTTGGAAATGTTTTTTTACAGTATGATATTTTATAATGAGCATTTTATGAATGAAATTTATGATTTTTTTATTGCAATGTATTGGAGAACAGAAGACATCTAAATGTGGTTATAATACTATTTACTCACATAGTAATTTCAATTGTTTTTGATATTATATGGTATAATTTTTCAAATTGCTTTGGATTTAAATATTTATATTATGCTGAAGGAATAAATGGATATAAGGATGTGTGAATTAATAACACATACAAATTTTATTGAATAATATAAACTATATAATAAAAATATGCATATATTTTTGATGGTAAAGTTTGTTATGACTTTATTAATGATTACAATTTTTATATGTTTTGTAAAGTAAAACAATATTACACTTATTTTAAAATAGATGAATATTAGTAGTATATTTTTATCAAAGTCATTTGTATTTGTGGCAGAGCTTAAGTATTTGAAACCATTTCTTTAAATGTTCATAGTTTCAATGAATATAAAATGCTAGTTTTGTTTATTATTAAGAATAATCACTGTTTATTTTATGATGTGGATTATTAAATCTATATGGAATTTTTTATATTGTAGTGAACAGGAGAATAGAAAATGAAATCCTGGATGTGTATATTTTTAGGATATGTCAAGAAGATAAGAAGATTAACCTATATTATGTTAAAGTAGATATTGTACAGACACAGCTAACAATGTCCTGTATTATTGTATTTTATTTCCATGGACAGTGTTGATTATTTGTATTTTGATCTCCTATAAGTGCTAAAAAAAAGCCAAGATATTATTTTCTATGGGTATTAGACTATGTCATACCTAATAGTTCATGCTGCTTTCCATATGAATTAGTGATTTTATCATTATATATTGAGTCACTACTCTCACTATTCCTTTCTATCCTATACATTATATCACTATCTTAATTTCATTGGTTATGCATCATGGAGTTTAGTATTCTGGCAGTAGAATAATGAATAAACTTAGACTGAATAATTGTTTTTTTAATTATATTGTAAGATATGTTTTGAATTAAGTTGAAGCACAGATGATCTTGAATATTTAATGTTGGTTATGAAAATGATAAAGGAATCATGACAATTCATAATATTTTGATATTTGTCGATTTTTTTCATAAAATCAATAATATTTTGAAGAAATGCATATTTTACAAGAAACAGAATCAGGAATGTGAAGTGTAATTATGAATGCTTATTTATTTAATTTAATATTTTTGTTTGAACATGTAAACATATAATAAAACTTGGAGTGGTACCAAGCAAAGTATTTTAGTACATGAATAAACATTATTTCACTGATTTATATTTTATGAATATAAAACAAACCCAGAATATATATTTTGTCTAATTAAAATATTATATAAAATATCTTACTTTATATTTCATGAAAATAAAGAAATAATACTATTTTATTTATTTAATTGATAATAAATCTAACATAATTTTGAGAAGTAAATATTGAACTTTTGGATCTGTGTTGTTAATTAATAAGTCAGAGTGAAGGCTTATATATTTGTGATTTTCCTGTTTTAGTTTATATGTAATCTTATTATTTTTTATGTATAATTTTGTATATATTTTTTTTAGATTTTATTATTCTATTTGTTAACTTTAGTAATATTTAACTGCAGATTTAATGTATAAATTTTGTTTGTTAACTTAAATAAATTTGTTAATGTTGTTTTATAAAAACCTTTGTCAGTGTTATTTATTGATCTATTCACTTCCACAAGATCCTGATACACAGAATTTAAAATTGAATTTGCACATTGTTATTGAGAACATGATAATGGAATATCTCATTGTTATAATATTATTTTATAGTCATAATCAATTAGTTAAATAGCTGCCATATAGTTGAGTATATTTCTTATTTCAACATTATTCAGATTGTACCATATTATTATTATTATTATTATTATTATTATTATTATTATTATTATTATTATTAGTAGTAGTAGTAGTAGTAGTAGTAGTATTATTATTATTATTATTATTATTATTATTATTATTATTATTATTATTATTATTATTATTATTATTATTATTATTATTATTATTATTATTATTATTATTATTAGTAGTAGTAGTATTATTAGTAGTAGTAGTAGTAGTAGTAGTAGTAGTAGTTATCTAATTATTAAGTAGTAAATATAATACCAAATTATTAATTAGATTAAGTGTAGGAATATTACATTTTATTATTGTTATTATTATTGTGAGGTGTAATTGAATATGACGCAAAATCCCTCATCATATTTGGCTACAGGATTTTTCAATTAAAATTATTGATATAAAAAAGTTTAAATAAACTTCCTTAAACAGGTAAATATAACCTATTGTGAATACAGACTAATAAATAGCCAATTATAACATGACAAATTGCAATTATAATTTTCAAATTGTACCCAAAGTATTACTTAAATAGTAAGTAAATATTATTTATTAAGTGCAAGAAGTTCATAATTAAAGTGAAAGGCTGAAAACCTCTCGCATGTGCTTTTAGAATGCTTATATGACAGCCAATCAGATGTAATGATAACTGTATAGGGAGCTCTTAAATCACAACACAAGACAAAGATTATATAAGAATAAGATGGTTCCACCTTTTTCTTTACTTAAATTTCTATGTATACAAGCCAGTCTGAAGCATTTTGTCTTAAGAGCATGAAGCTTTAAACATCTTCACATTTAACTCACTGCATATTATTTATAAATCAACAATGCAAAATCTTTTGATTTACTATGAAGTAATTTTTCAGATTTATGAATTGACAATAACATATGTAAATATTATTTATTAAGGGCTAGCAATTTGTAATTAAAATGAAAGGCTGAAAACATCTTGCTTGCAATTTTAGAATGCTTATATGACAGCCAATCAGATGTAATGATGACTGTATAGGGAGCATTTTATTTTAATTATGAACTGCTTGCACTTAATAAATAATATTTACATACATTACTATCAATTCATATATATATATATATATATATATATATATATATATATATATATATATATATATATATATATAAATTTAAGTAAAGAGAAAGATGGAACTACCTTTTCTTATAAAATCTGTCTTGTATTGCAACTTAAGAAGTCCCTATACAGTCATCATTACATCTGATTGGCTGTCATATAAGCATTCTAAAAGCACATGTGAGAGGTTTTCATCCTTTCACTTTAATTAAATAATAAGTGTAATAATTACCAAGGCTAAAGGGGTTTAAAAATAACCATTAGAAACCAGCCAACACTTAGACAATTCCAATATAGATAACAATCAAGAAATTTCAAACTGCTGTCAAGGCAAACACCTTTTAGCAATAGAAGTAGAATATTTATTAGTCTGCATTTAGAACAGGGTATATTTACCTGTTTAAGGAGGTTTATTTAAACTTCTTCCAATCAATAATTTTAATCTCTGTAGTCAAGTTGCAATCTTTAGTGTCTTTATAAACATATGTGATCATTAATGGAGATGGGATTCCATCTCTATTTCTAAAAGGAGGTTCCCTTGACAACAGTTTGAAATTCTTGATTGTTATCTATATTGGGATAGTCTAAGTGTTGGTTTGTTTCTAATGGTTACTTATAAACTCATTTAGCCATGAACATTATTACACTTATATATATATATATATATATATATATATATATAATATATAGATGGCTAAATATATATATATATATATATATATATATATATATATCATGTTGCCATCTATAGTTTCCTTGTAGTGTATAAATAATTAAATAAAGAAAATAATTGAAGGTCATTTATTTAATAAAATATATTTTTATTGTTTTGAATGAATCTGAAATAAATGAAGCATTTATTTATTAAATTTTTAAAGTGAAATATTTTTCTTTAAATTATTATTGCATAAATTAGAAGAGAGTCACATAATCTCAAGCCAATGTTTTAAGAAAGAAAAAAAACTGTGTTTTGTGTGTCATAGCTATAGAAACAATTTTAGAAAGAAGACACACTTTCTTTGGTTTAAAAATTTGTGTTTATTTTTAACTTATATATATATATATATATATATATATATATATATATATATATATATATATATATATATATATATATATATTTGGAAGCAGCAAAGAAATCTGCAATGAGAGTAAAATAACTTAGAAAAAAGGAGGCATAAACTACCCCCTTTTTATTTGGAATCTTTATGATTAAAACAAAATGGATATCACAAATACTATGCTAACTATCATAGAGGTAAGATAATATCAAAAAAATAATAATTGGATATCATCTAATGATTGAAACTACTTATGGATGTGTATGTTTGTGTTTTTTTCTAGCAAAAAAAAAAAAGTACCAAAGGAAACATCACCAACTAATAAAATATCAGCTGAAGTCACATATATGCAAAACTGTGATACAGACACTAATAAAAATATTTTAAAGTAACACTGTCAGATAAATTTAATTTTAAAAATAAAAAAGAAATGGTTAAAAAGAAGAAAAAAATTATAATGTTAATTTCAACAATAAAAAATTATTAAAGTTTTTTTTATTAATATTCCATTAGCTTAACTTACTTGGCATTATTAACAATTAAACAATATAAGAAATATATATATACTTATAAAGTAACAATATTAAAATTTTTATTACTTTGTTTAAAGAATAAAAATTTAACCCTTTTGTGACTGTGTGCTTTATATCTTAAATGTATATCACATCTACCAGTTACAATCTTTAAAAAAAAAAAAAGAGTAGAGGAAGTAAATTAAAAAATGCATAATAGGATATTAAATTGCAGTTGGTAAATTATAATTATAATTGCATTTTATCCACCTCAATGATATAATGCTTTATTATTAACCTAAGTCCTTTGATTTATCTATTGCATCAATTATTATAAAAATATTGTATTGCCCTCATTATTTTACAATTAAGATAATTTATTATATAACACATACTATACTTTATCATCAAATAAGTCATAATTTATTGTACTTTCTTTGCCAGGCAAGATACTCATTATTTGGACCATTAGTATCTTGCAAAATTCATGAGTCCATTGTAAATATGAATTTAAATTGCCATAGAGCCATTTCTAAATCAACATATTTATTTATTTATTTCCATTACATATTTTAGCTACCTAAGTACAATATTATGTAATATATTTTAGAGTGCCCCAAATATTTAGTGCATAAGTGGAGAAAACCATTTGGTTCAGGATTTTATTTACTATATGTGGTTTCCCAAATCTATGAGGTATTTGCAGGGCTGATAGACTAGCTCAGTTATAATATTTTCTATTACATTTATGATTATCCAAAATATGCAAGCTATTCAGATAACAGCACATTTTAGCTTTACATTTTGTTAGCCTTTAATAGTTTTCCTATGTATTTGGGTCATCCAGCAACAAAATGTTACTATTTATGAAACAACGTTGCTTCATTAGCATTGTTCATAGACTTTAGAGAATAGTTCATATATATGTATTTTAACAGTCTATCCGTAATCCTATTCTAAGAATTTGAGTGAGAACAGGTTATTACCTGAGCTTTGAGTAGGTATTTTTATGAGCATGGAATAAGTACTATCTCAAGCATCAATTTTATCAATTAATAAAAATTATACCCTTCAAAAACAAAAGAAAAGTTTCCAGTGGACTTTTTTGGGGTACCTTATCCAGACTAGCTCAGTCTCAAGGTCTGGGAGACAATGTCTATTGGAGAACGAAACCAAGGTTATCTTACAAAGAAATGTCATTTATATATTTTTATAATTTCCTTATCTGCCCTACGAATCTTATTATTTTATTTCTTTTAGAGATATACAGTAATGGATATCAGTAAGCTTTTATAAATAATAACATTGAAATTATAATTTAAATAAATACACAAGTTATAGCTTAAAATTTTAATATTTATTAATACACGTATCTACTAATAACTCAATCATATGACCCAGTTATTCTGATACACATATATAATATCAATATACTATTCATGAAAAAATGCAACTATACATCAGAGTTGTATTTATAAAACAATTTAATCTATTTTCTATAATTCTTTCTTTAAGTTGGAAAAAAGTGCATATTTCTTAATTTATTATTATATGTTCACTTAATATATATAGAGAAAGTCAAAGTTACCTCATTTGAAAGTGAACGTTCGCATGTTTAAGCTGATGATCTGTAAGCTTACAGTATTACAACTGCGATTATTTTAGCGAGAGTTGTCAGTCTGAAAAATTCCATATCATTTACACATATGATAATCTATCCTAGAGGTGTTAGGTAGATGATTCAAAAATTGAAGGCACAAAAGTTCTTGTTGTTTGGAGTTCTGCGATCACTTCACTTGCTAGAAATAGATGGCAAAATCTCCATAGACAAAGATCATCATGGTAGGCAGGTCACATACAGTTATAGAATGGCTGGTTTAATGAATCCACATAATTCTTCTGCCTCAGCATTTTGATGGGATCCATTCTTATTAATTTTTATTAATTAATCGAATCGTTTATGAAAATTTAATTTCCACGCTTCTTTCTCTCTAATGGTCACTTTTCCCAATCAGTACAAAATCCAAAAGTATATATATATAGTTCTCTTCTTTTAATTCTCTTTCATCTCACTTTTGTTTTCTATCCATATGCTGATGACCATATCTCAGGAATGATTTTAGCTTCCATTGTTCCAAAATTGTCATAAACAAAAATCACCCTTGGCACAATTTGCAATTTCTTTTATTACTCTCCAGCCTTATAATTTGATTTGCTTTCGTTAAGAAATGTGCAATACAAATGACATTATTTAAATAATTAGAACTTACGATATTAATCAACAATAAAATATATAAAACAAAATAATTAAAGTACAACTCGCTCATAACCGCTTCTCTTCATCTTCACATACAAATCTGTTAGTAATTAATTCTATGCAACATCACAACAACACATGTAATAAATATAGATGTATACCTTCATGCCTTTAAATGGTTGATGTATTTCACTCACACACTTTTATAAAAGAATTCGAATGTATATCTATAAATTTTCTCGCATCTATTAATTCAATTCATAATAACAATTGCAATAAACACTTTTTGTACTCATTATTGCCTTTTACTTCCTTTAGTACTCGTATTCGAACCCAGCTACTGTTACAGTAGATAATATTTAAGTACATGTATAGTATTTACACTTTAAGTTAGATGTAAACAGAGAGGATTTGAACCCAGATTTTCATGCTGCCTTTAGTCATCCATCTCATTTTATGCAACCAATACCCATGCCCACATACATGTCAAAAAGACAAATGACCTCCAATATATATTTATATATTTCATGATCAACATATATATATATATATATTTCATGATCAACAACACTCATCAGTTGGTTCAGATCATTCACTCTCATATATATATAATTATTGATCAGTTTATATTAAAATAGCATCATCAAATTTTCAATGATATAGATGGCTTAAAAGTTTAAGAGTGGAGATGGCTGAAGCTTGTCCATTAATATTTGAAGATTTGCTATCTTAATATAAACCAAGCACTGATTATATATATGTATAAGAGATGATGATCTGGACTAATTGATGAATTCTGGTTCAGCATAAAATATATATATTGGAGATTATTTGTCTGTTGAACATGCATGTGGTCATGTGTATCAGTTGTATAGGATGGAGTGGATGACTATTGAAAATCTGGGTTCAAATTCCCTCTTATTATATGTGAAGATCTGAACTCAGACTTTCAAGCTCCTTACACCTATTCTTATACAACTGATACACATGACCACATACATGCAAAAAAAAAAATTTTTAATATATGTATTTTGTGTTGAATGAGCACTCATCACTTGGTACAGATTACCATCTCTGACACATATATGCAATCAGTGTTTAGTATATATTAAGATAGAACATCTTCAAACTTTAATAGTCAAGCTTCAATCTTTTCCACTCTCCAACTCTTCAGATATCCATATCATTGAAAATTCGATGATGGAACAAGAGCTTTGAGTGATCGATTATCTGATTTTCAATATTATGGATGGTTGAAGAATTGAAGAGTGGAGAAGATTGAAGTTTGTTTATTAAAGTTTGAAGATTTGCTATGATAATATAAACTGAGCACTGATTGTATATATGTGTGGAGGATGGTGATCTGGATCAACTGATGAATGCTGGTTCAACACAAAATACCTATATTGGAAATAATTTATCTTTTTTATATGTATGTAGTCATGTGTATCAGTTGTATAAGATGGGGGTGCATAATTGTAGGAAGTTTGAAAACCTGAGTTTCAGTTCTTATAATTACATTAAGTTTAGACAATATACTTATATTTGAATATTACACACACACACACATACACACACACACACACATTATATATATATGGGAATGGATGATGTTAAGTATTTTCTTTAAGATATGTTAACTATTTAAATGATTGATATTAGTTGACAAGGCTTGGTAATATTTTTAATTGCTTAATACCATTTATCTTGATATTTCAGTTTTAAAGTTACATCACTAACTCCAATAAGTTATTTTGCATCATTGTCATGCACCATTCATGAAATGAAATATTATCATGGGTTTACTGTGATGTAAATAATAAAAAATAAAATATTATATCCACATAAACAGGCAGAGATAAACTTTGCGTATGATGTTATTGACAGTCTGGATGCACAACCAAGTTCTCTAGTAACATATAGTAATTTTTTTATCCTGAGTTTAATTAGAAATCCTCTTTCGTTTATAATCCAAATTGTTATGAGGATTTAAACTGAGGCAGCTATTTTTTTGTGGACATGAGGATTCAGAATACTCACATCATAATTTGACATACTAGAAATAAAAAATCATTTTACCAGAGAGTTATATATGTTGAATTAAATGTCTTTGTGGTTTTACTATGTGTAAATAACCAAAAAGGGGCTGTTATAGATTACTGGAAAAATTCAAAAATCAATTAGTTATTGACAGTTTTTTAAAAACATTAATGGTAAAATTATTTCTGATTATCCACATAGATATAATGCCTTAATTTTCATTATATATATATTGATTTCACAAAACAAACAATTCTGAATCCATTATTAAGTAATTAAGAATTGTAAGCAGATCTCTAAATTAATATTTTCAAAAATCTTCCAAATAATGACTACCTATTGTTATATCAATGTCAATCTACTTTTATCTGATGAAAATATATTGATATTGACATAATAAATAATAGACTTAATTATAATCTTATTCAAAAATGATTATTTAAGGAACTGGATCATAAATTATACTAGTAAACATTCAGATTTATTTGTTCAGTGAAGTACATTTATATTTTTAATATTACATATTTCATCAGCCACTAAGTCATTAACAGTCTCATTTAAATCACTATTCTATATATAAATGGTATTTCAATTTTTTTAAAAATAAAATTACATTATAGGAGGATACATTTAATTACTGTAAAAAATTACAAATGGTTTATTGTTTTAGGATAATACTTAAAAAAGCATCTGAAGCCAGAGTTGAACTAATCTATCTATCTATCTATCTATCTATCTATCTATCTATCTATCTATCTATCTATCTATCTATCTATCTATCTATCTATCTATCTATCTATCTATCTATCTATCTATCTATCTATCTATCTATCTATCTATCTATCTATCTATCTATCTATCTATCTATCTATCTATCTATCTATCTATCTATCTATCTATCTATCTATCTATCTATCTATCTATCTATCTATCTATCTATCTATCTATCTATCTATCTATCTATCTATCTATCTATCTATCTATCTATCTATCTATCTATCTATCTATCTATCTATCTATCTATCTATCTATCTATCTATCTATCTATCTATCTATCTATCTATCTATCTATCTATCTATCTATCTATCTATCTATCTATCTATCTATCTATCTATCTATCTATCTATCTATCTATCTATCTATCTATCTATCTATCTATCTATCTATCTATCTATCTATCTATCTATCTATCTATCTATCTATCTATCTATCTATCTATCTATCTATCTATCTATCTACTCTATCTATCTATCTATCTATCTATCTATCTATCTATCTATCTATCTATCTATCTATCTATCTATCTATCTATCTATCTATCTATCTATCTATCTATCTATCTATCTATCTATCTATCTATCTATCTATCTATCTATCTATCTATCTATCTATCTATCTATCTATCTATCTATCTATCTATCTATCTATCTATCTATCTATCTATCTATCTATCTATCTATCTATCTATCTATCTATCTATCTATCTATCTATCTATCTATCTATCTATCTATCTATCTATCTATCTATCTATCTATCTATCTATCTATCTATCTATCTATCTTAGCATTTTTCACTAATAATACTTATGGATAGTCTCCAATCGTCTGCTTTCTAAGGTTATGATTTTGAAGTTCTCTTTGTCTTAAGTTTGTAATTTACTTCTTTTGTTTAATTAAAGTTGTAATATCTAACCAGCTTGAAAAGTCTTATTTTAACTAAGACCCTAGTATGGCCGTTTTCTCTTATTGATGAATAACAAAATAACTAACAAATTAAAACTTTATTTATTTATTCTGAAACCTTCATGTTAAAACTTGTACTTAGTTTAATTATAAAACTAAGGTTATAATTTTTTGTTGTTATCTTTACTATATAAAAATAATTATAACCTCAACAAAAAAAACATACGTATAAATATTATTAACAATAAAAAATACATATAAATGAAAGATATTTATATTTTGAAGTTGACATAAAGTACATATGTTAACACAAACTTATCCTCATGTATAACAACAAATATCAATTGTAAAATGATATAAAGTATAACTTACACTAATCAATTTTGATTTTTAAATAAATAAATTACAAATAATTTCTTTAAGTTTTTCATTATATATATATATCACATATTTAATTATAATCACGTCAGACAAAGCTAGAATCTCATGGTTTTTATTTGTTCTACAAGACAATTAAGAAATAAACAAGAGCTGAAAGTAAATGTTGCATTTCTTTCACAGCAAAAACATCGATTTGATCATTTGTGAGCTACAGCGAATATAAAAAGTTACTTTTTATTTATGAATAGATTTTTCTTTAATTAATTCATTTACTAATAAACATAGATATCACATAACTGCACTCCAAGCCTCAGAAGAAGTAAATGTTCTTATTAATAATATAAGTTCGTCTCTGCAGCCTAGAAATTTCGGCTTATTTTTTTTTATTTTTATCTTCAGTAAATAACTTTATTAATAGAAAAACACAAAAATTATATATTTACATATTAATCTATTTATGTGTGTGCCTGTATATGTTAAGAAAAGATATTTTTAAATACTTAAATTTATTTAATCCATGAAAAAATTGAAAATATTAAAAACTATTTGGAACTAGCAATAATTAGTTATATACAAAGCTTTTCCTACAATATCTGTAGAATATTTTTTTTAACAAGGAATTATTTAAAATTCTGACGTTGTAACGGATTTTGAAAGAAAATCATTTCTCGAATAAACGTCACATGATTTTTGTAGTTTAGATTTCAACCCACGCGTTAACGAATATCTATTTGTTTCTGTAACAAATATTTAATCATTTGTGAGAAACTTCGTTTTCTCAGAAATTGTGTAAAAAAATTAAGAATTGTTAATAAAGCTAATCAAAAACTGCACAATGTTTGTCTGTGTGTGGGTGTAGAAGTGTCGATAAATATATGTGCGTGTACACATGAATTTAAATATGCAGATTATGACTTTATATATATTGGACAATATAACGAAAACAGTTGTGAGATTATTATTAATATGATTTAGTGCAAACAAAAACTGCTTATATTGTAAGGAATGATGAAATTACATATCTAAAAAGAGCATCAATATTTTTTTTATGGGAAAAAGCCTCACATATTCTAAAAAATGATGAAAGATAAAGACTTTTGCTCATTATTTCAGAGACTTATGAATAATATATATGGAAACCCCCATACATATGCATAATGTCATCATTATATATTTCAAATTAATATTTTACTGCTACATAAATTTAAAGATATTATTTTGGAAAATGATATAGTTAACTAGAAACAATATTTGCACATGAGGCGATGCTATTACCATAGAATCTTCATATTTTCCAGCTACATGCATTCATTTAAAGAAATGAATGGATAAAAAGAATGACATAATATGGCTTCAAAATAATGAAATATTTGGTAGTCTACCTGACCATATAATGCATCTGCCTGACGGCACTGTTGCTTGCAAAAGCACAGAAATATGCTGTTTATGCGTCCCAACTTACAACCTCTAGAACAGTTCTGTTCATATGAGCTGTTATTAGGCATCCACACTGTGCTTCGCATCACTATGGGTAACCTCATATATCATTACCATAGGATGTGAGGGTGTATGGAATTCAACAGGCCATAAGTGTTTTATGTGCGTTAACTGTTGGTTTTATATATTTTTAAAGTGAAAATTGAGTTAAATACCATCAGAAATGTTGTAAACATAATTTCCCATTGTAATTTTTTTTAAAATAATTTAAAAAATTGGCGGAGAGCAGAAAGCAAAAAAATATCAGCCTAGTAATGTTACATTTGATTATTTTTGCAAGCAACAGTGCCATCAGACAGATGTATTGCACGGTCAGATAGAGAACCGAATATTTTAAACTATGTTTTACAATTGGAAATAATATACAAACATTTTCAGTTACTTTGAAAAAACTGAAATGATTTTATATGTTTCCTACTATTTATTATCAGTTATAATACTCAAGGCACTTATACAATTACTTGCTAAATGACAATCAGCTATAAACGTTCATTTTATGAATCTCTTGTATTGCTTGTTTTGCCTGATTCTGGAATGTTCAGCCTTAGAAGTGATTTGTATAACAATAAATTCATATTTTTTGGTGCAATCCTTTATAATGTTTATTATTCTATCACCAAGCATTGATTTTTAAACATCGTTAACAAAAAGACTTTTTCTTTTTCAATTTTGGTAAAATCAGCCATCAGCCTTCAGATTGTAAATTTTAAAGCATTGAACAGTTTGATAGTTTTGAGTGTGAATGCTATAGATATTCAGGCCTTTATAATTTGATATTTAAACTAAAAAAATTTTTTTTTTCATAGGCTTATGAAACTGATGGCATCATCCTGATGGATATCTTCCTAAATTTTATCTGTAAAAAGTAGAAAATTCATATGCATTTTCTATATGATAATGGTAATTTTATATTTAAGTCCTACATACTTAAATCATATGAATCATAGATATGAATTATATAAGGTTAACATTACAGCACGTTTCATCATGACCCAGGGTTTAAATTAGGTTGAATGTAGAAGTTTATTGGTAGGTAATTTTTTTATGTAAGATAAGAAATGTTTTAAATAGCTAGCCAGAAGGGAAATATCATTGTTCTGTTAATTATTAGAAGTGATTTTCATATTATTATTATTATTATTATTAAAAAAAAAAATTTCACATATTGATTTTACCACCAGTAATGATTACAAAAATGAATATTGAGTTATTTTGAATAAAAGATTGCCTGCCTAGCCTTGCTGAGCAAACATGGAGTCAATTACATAATTAGCAATAGCCATGTATATTATTTATTCATGACACTCAAACTTTACACGCCATGGGATTTATATGCCAAATTACATCACCCCTGATAAGTAACGTAACTTAATATTTTACTTTTAATCTTGTAATCATCATCTAATTTAATAACTAGTTATTCTTTAATGTGTCAGTCATGATCGTAAACATGAACTCTATATTACAATGTATATTTTACTTTTTGTGCAAATAAAGATTATTTTGAATAAAAAAAAAAAGATTGAGTATTGATTTCTAATTTCAAATATACTGACAACGTTTCCATTGGAATAAATCAATATTAGTGAGAGAAAAAAATACAACATTTATAAATAACTTTTTTTTTACATTTGTAACCCAGTCAAAATCAGAAAAGGAAATATTTGTTCACATACTCTTCAAATGTTTCAAAGACATAAAAAGAAAAAAAAATATTAGGCACAAGTAAGTTCTTTGGAATTTTTTATTTAAATTTTTAACGTTTAATTTTAAATTGAGCACTTTCTTAGAATTTTTTTTTAAAAGAAAAACATTTATTATGAAGTTTGCTTGTAAGTCCTGATGAAATATCTGGAGTTTTAAAATATAGTAGTCACATCTTAGCTTCAAAAATATTGGATTTTTTTAGGAATATCTGGGTCCATGAAATTGTGATACTTGCTCTTAGGGATGCTTTTTATTGCTCTACTTTTTTAAAAAAACAAAGAGAATAGAAAAGTTTGTAATAATTATCATAGAATATTACTATTACCCACTACAACAAAGATACTTTTAAGAAGATAAATGGATACCAGAGAGTCATTGTGGATATGGTGGTTGTAACCAGGCAAATGTAAGGAAAAGATGAGAAGCAAAGGTCTGACTTATATATTATTTTTATTGATGGGGTTAAGACGTTTGATACAGTTAATAGAATAGATTTATACCATTGTTGAAAATTAATTGGTTGTCAGTCAAAATGTTTTTATATTATGCAGCTTTTAAATGATGAGATAAGCTATTACTACTACAGGTGAAAAATCTGAAGTATTTAAAATAAACCTGGTATTAAACAAGTATATGTACTTGATCCAATAATGTTTACAATTTTTATAACAGTGGTTCTCAAAATTGTCTTTAGGCTGCTTAATCAAACAATATGGGTTGATAGTGGAATTTTTAATGTGCATCAATTAAATGAAAAAACAAGAACTTCATCTTTTTTAATTCTGGATTTATAGTATGCTGGTGACAGTGATATTGTTCCATTTCATGTGATGGATGCAAGGCATCTTGATTTATTAATTAATGTTCAAAAAAGTCAAGTTCTTTATCAGCCATTGAGTAAAATAAACCACGGCAACTTTTAGTTTGGATTGTTATCAAGGATGTAAATCAATTTAAATACTTTGGTAATTTTGTATATAGAAAGATGGACTTAGATATTGAGGTCTAACCCAGACTCTGCTGTGCTGATGCTGCTACTTTTAATAAGTTTAAAAAATATTTTATCATAACTTGAACACTGTGTGTTGCAATGTAAAGCTATTAGAAATGTTTCATTTAAGAATGTTCATAAATTAAAAAAAAACAACCCAATGGAATGATTATAAACAATCAATATGTTCTTCAGTTTAGTGGATGTGTTACTATTGAGTCCACAATTGTAAAATCACATCTTTGTTTCATTTAATATACAAAATAAATTAACAATGAGAACCTTCATTAAAGAGTGTTTTATGGTAAACTTGAGTATGAGTTTTGGAAGAGAGATAGATATATTGTCTACTTATAAGGATTTTCTCAAAGACATTCTCTAGAAATGCAGTGTCAATTGTTTCTATTGGAAAATGTGGCATAGAACAGAATACATTGGAGAATTATAAATAGACATGGTTTTAAAGTGTTTCAGGAAAAAAAGTTTTCTGCTGAGGAAAATAAAAGACAACATAAAATATCAAATAATATGAAAAATGGAACAGAACATTCTATATGTGGAAGTAATTGTGGTTCACTGATTGATTTGTATAGTTGCAAAACTCATTTTTAAAGTCGATTTTTTTTCTCCATTTTTTTTTTTTGAGTTGTAATGCCCATATTCATTTTTAATGTCTGTTTTTTTTTTTTTTTTAATATTATATTTACAAGATTTATAAATTAATCTAACTTATATGATTGATTTAGCAAACATAAATTAAGATTATACAAAATATTGTAATTTTAAAAAATATATTGTTTTTTTTTTTATATATATATGTCAAATGCGTTGACCGGGAAGCAAATCTGGGCCGGCTGCTTGGAAGGCAGCTATGCTAACCACTAGGCCACCAACACATGACAATATATTGCTTTTTTAAAAAAAAAAATAAACAGCACTCACTAGTATATGACTTTTAAAATAGTTATTATTACGGTAATTTTTTTAACATTCTGAATCTAATATTTATGAGCTTATAAATAACATTAAAAAATGTTAGAAAAATCAAGATTTTTGAGAATTGTTTTTTTCTAGAACTGCTACTATAGTTTAAAATATATATGTATATTTTAAATTATGGTGTATGCGGCGGATTAACATGTAATTGTGTAAGAAATTATGTGTTTGTGTGTATATAAATATAATAATCCAAAAGAAAACAATATATTAATTCTTTATTATATAATTTACAAACATCAATTTCTATGCAATAAATATTTTATCCAGATAAATATAAATTTAATAAAGCTATAGTCATTTTAAACTTTGGTTTTACAAAAACTAATGTCTAATCCGCTCTTAATTTTTTTAACCTTCTTAAAACATTAATAAATATTATACTGCCTTCAACTTCTACATTAACAAATGTACTCATTGCATCTAAGTTGTCTTTTATTAATCAATTGAAATTCAGCAAATTATTATTACTCAATACTTTCTATTTATCTGGAACAATTATTGAATTGACACAGAATGGAAAAAATATAGAAAAATAGTTTGCTTAGCAAGAGAAGCAACATGGTATTTAGAAGAATGATAAAGTCAATAGTTACCAATTTCTAGATAAGAATAACATTTGCATTAATAGCAATTCCCATTAAGGATGAAAAATAATTGTATAATAAAATAATCAATAACACTTTTGCCAAAGACATCTAATACAAAAACTAAAAGATGAACCTACATTAGAAACCATCACCAATGCAAAGCAATAATCATACATTAAAAACAAGCTAGATATTAATAATTAATTATTGAAGAGAATAGAATATCATCAAATCTTCTGGATGGTTATCCAACAACAATTTTATTACAAGTTTGTACCTTCTCTAATCTTTATCTTTTTTAAAAAAATATTTATTATTTTATAATCTCGTCAATTTTCCTATCATTTTAAAGATAAATAATAAATATTATTTTAGAAAGCTTAAGATATTAACGTTTATAATTTATTTTTTTTAAACTAAATAACATTTTTTCTTCTTCATTTTCTAAATGTTGCTGAAAATATTTCGCGCTGTATATTTCCATTTTAAAAATAAAACAAAGTTTTTATTTAAATATATATTTATAAATTTTTTTAAAAGTTTTAGAATTTGATTATTTTCCGTAATTAAAAAAGAAAAAAATGCTATTGTAATTAACTGAAATCTTTCAATATCTATTTATATTTGTAAAAGATTTTATGAGAATTAATTTGAGTTCATAGTGAGTAAATGAAAAGTGATTTGTATTTTGAATTATATAATGTGGTAACTGAAATATTGTGATGTGGATGTATATATTGGAAAGGAGGCAAGCAATTGAGTATTTGACGTATGATACTGGCTTTATTTACATTTACAGGACAGTTTTTTTTCCTTTCTCTCTTTCTAAATCAAAAACGGAGTTACTAATTAAAATAAAAATTTTTGACATCTATCATAATCTAGTAGCCAAAACATATTATCATTTAGAAAATATGGTGTTAATCAAGCCTAGAAATGATTGAAGTGGATAATATTGCATTATATAGCTATTTGATTATAGCATGGGTGTTATTAATTGTAAAAGTAAATATGACACAATCTTAGATGCCTCAAGCTATTCTGAAGCTATATTAGAATTATAAATATTTTATTTTTTATGCATACTGATTATTTTATATTTGATTTCAGCAAACTATAAAGTCAGAACAAATTGCTAACTACTGTATCAAAGATTTTGTTTATTATGTTTGGAATAAATAAAAGCAAAATCATGATACTTGAATATTATAACTACCTGATTTAAATAAAGATGCTTTTAAACTAGATGATAATCTTAATTGATTGAAAATAAAATCCTGTTTATAAATTTAACAATCTAAAGAATATTGATCTTAAGATTTTACATAAAAAAAACTATTTGTGGAGAACTTTCAGATATTATAAAAATAAATAGTAATATTTTATAATTAATTTATTTAAAAAAATCTATTTTTTTGTATTAAACTTAAGTTTATTACTTTGTTTTATTTTTGACTTCACTTTTTTTTACATTTATTTTAACTGAAGATATGCTAATGTTAATTAGTCTAAGATTTTAATATCATTTCACTTTTTGAAAGCGGTTCTGAAATTTTTATTTGGGCAGACACATTTTTATCTTTATTAATGTACATGCAGCTATATTTTTCGCAATTCAAATATGCATAATTATATAAAGTATGCAAAGCATTTAATGTTAAAAAAGCAGTGATGGGATACTTTTAGCAAAGCGAAGTTTTTAATTGGGATTTTTCAAGAGGCAACATAATTAATAATAATAATTTAGAAATGAATTTAAAAACAAAAATTTACCTCAGAAAATGTATATTTTGTGAAGAAATTTTTCCCCTGCAGTGAATAAATATAGAAACAGTGGTATAAAAAAGCCAAAAAAAATCTAATTAAGTCACAATATCATGTGGATATTTATTTAAGCAATAGAAGTCTTTGTAATACTAATAATGGTAATATTGGCAAAATGGATAGCAGTGTATAATATATTTTTTATTTCTGTCTAGATAAACTACTAGACAATGCCAACTTTGTTTGATAAAAATTCTTGATGATTTGGAAGTTATCAACTTTCTTTAGTAAAACACACAGGAAAAAAATTTAGGTGAACATAAAAATGTCTATATTTTTTCTTCAAAGCAATTCAAGAGCAAATAAACACTGCATACTGTTGCAAAGCTAACTTGGTATTTCTATTTTTGAAATTCATAGTAGTATCAAAAATATAATTCATATTTAAAAATTATTTTCATGATGATGACTGCTTCCTATTTTATTTCTGTTTAAGCAAAAACATCACACCAAACAAATTCAGGAAAATATATTTCTTGTTGGATATGTTGGTTAAATCAGAAATGTTTGCCTCAAAATTATTAACTTTGTAATTTTGAATAGTTTATTTTATTGTACTTTTGAATTTCAAAAATACTTTGTTTAGCAGTCTAAACAAAAGAGCACATTTTAGTTTTTATAACAAAAATGTATTTTAATAATAATAAAAAACTTATTCTTCAAAAAGTTAGTAAATTTTATGCATATTTTGATCAACCAAATTTTTAGATATTGAAAGTTCTTTTTAAAATATTAAAATTCAATTTATAATTATTAAAAAAATAATATTACTAACAGTAGATGATTTCAATTTGTTTTCTCTTTTATTTTTGTTGGCTAATTTTTTGTTTCCTTTAGAAACAAATATTTAATAATTTTATAAAATATAACCCTAATAGAAAATAAATATGTATAAACTTATTATTTTGTGTTCATGATGTAAACAAGAATTAATGCATTGCTAGTGCAGTAACATATTTTTATTACTGCACAAATATTCTTTGACTCCTGGTAGCTATTATCATCTAAGTACTTTACTTAGAACATGTAAATCATGCAAAACATTTTTCAATTAAAATTTTTACATCAATCATTCTTGCCACTAAAAGGCATACTGCAGTAATGATAGCTTGCTAGTGAGAATATCCAATCAAGGGATTAAATGTACTTGATTCCATTTATTATGGAAAGAAATGAATTTGTATTTAATAATTATGTGTGATATATTAAACCTCATTCAAAAAGAATGTTTAAGACATAGTTTTTGAAAATATACAAAAAAATAGTAAAAGAGAATGTTTACTTGGGTAGTTGATTATGAGAAAAATCTACTAAATCCATATTTTTAATTTTAGTAAGCTTGTGTTAATTTTTTACTATAAATTTTAATATTTTTCTAATTCACCTGAGAAACTGTCATGTCACAACACGGGAAACACTGATCTAATAAAATGAAAATATTTTGTGGAAAAACAGAAATAAACTTAACAGAATAGTAAGTACAATATTAAAATTTGTAGTAAGTTTTAAATGAAAGTAAATGCAAATAAAAAAAAAGAATAAAAAATTAGTGGAAAAATGAAGTTAAACAACAGGAAGTAAAGAGTGGATTAAAAAGCTCAAAATATTTAAATTGACTCATATACTGAAATTGATAACTATAGAAACTAAAAACTACTGTATTTCTTTCAACATAGGATGATAAAAGACTTTGTTTTAAATATTTGCTGCCATATAGATTACATTATGAACCTTAAGTACATCATGTTCTTTTAATAAATTGATAATTGCTAGGATAACCATCTGCATTGTGTTAATCTAAAAGTCACCGATGATGCTCTTATTTTGGCCTTTACTTGGCTCAAATTCAAAACTTCAGCAACAAACCTGTATCTTTTTTTGATGCCTACAATGAAGTTCTTATAACAGTTTCAAAGAGAAATGTTATATATATATAAAAAAACAATATTTAAACACATCTTTGCTTAATACCAGTTTTCATTTCAAATGCTTCATATTTTTAATCATCAGTAAATAACTTTTCTCTCATTCCATTATTTTTGGAAGATAACCAAATAATTTCAAATACTTTCAGAGATGCATTCTTTAATTAAATGCATTCTTTAATTAAATTAAATGTCTTAGTCAAATCAATAGAAATAGTGTATAAATTGAACTTTTGTTCTACACACTTTTTTTTTCATTTATTTGGCAACAACAACATGGGTTTAATGTTTCTCTGCAATGCCACTGAGAATGTGGAATTAAAGCTAGATAAATATAATTATTATATAAAAATTCAATAAAAATGATAACTACTTTGATTAATTTGTCATTATTTATTTCCTTGCCACTAGTTTGTTTTTATAACTACTCTGTTTATTTCTGAAGTTATACTGCAATTAAGAAATAAGATATGTGATAAACCAGAAACATTATAACAATTTCAAAGCCTAATTAAAAATAAGTCATTACATTGGTACAGTGACCATATTTTATAAATATTTCACAGTGCGATATTTTTTGAATAAGTATTCAAAAATTAAGTTATACTGTTATATAAGCCAAAAGAAAAATTTGCTCAGTAATTCTGAAACAGATTACCTAACTTTTATACTTTCTAAACGACTTACCGCAACAGCTTAAAATGACAAGTAATGAAACTAACTTAATAAAAAATAAATGCATTAGAAGCAAAAATAATTATTTTTTAATTAAATTGCCAATTTTAGAACTAAATACCAATACATATTGATAGCTTTGGATTTAATAAGATTATATTACATACAAAGACTATATTTACTATTACATATAATGTATGCATGTAAACTTTAGATAATGTATTAAAGTGGTGAACAAAATTAAAAATATTTAAAAAAATTATATTACACTAAATTTTTGTTGTTATGGAAAATTAAGTTGATGAGAGCATGCTATCATTAAAAATACATAAATATATAACTTTTTTAAAGAACTTGATATTGCAGCTAAAATTTGAGCAAAATAAATAAATAAATGAAAAGATCATGTTAGAAAATCACTGGGGAAAAAATGATAAAGATAATATGGAAAAAAATATCTGTGAGAAAAATACCAGTAGAGTATTCAAGGTCACAATTTTGTACAGTATATAAAAAAAGAATAAAGGTCATGATAGTGACAATTGGAAATATATTTGTGTCAACAGAGAGATATGATCATAAATTTCAAAGTTAGCAGCAAAAATCCTGCATGACTTATTAGTTTATTCACAAGTCATATATACAGAGTCAACATCATCTATTGTTTATCCATTTCAGGATAGTTTTTACAAAGTTTGATACAGTTTTCTGATCATAGTTTCTTTTTTCTATATCACACCTACAAACTTTCTTATTTTATCTATTCATCTCATAGTTGTTCTCTTTTTAGTTTAAATTGCCTATATATTAGCATCTCTTCTAGAATTATGTTCAGCTAAATTTCATTTCAATCTTTTAATTTCATTGATATCAATTATACCTATAACTAACCTAATATTTCATTTTCAATCCCTTCTTGTTATTTCCAACATACATCTCTCCATACTTTATTCACTGGTCTGAAATATTATTATTCTTTTAATAAATGTCCAAGTCTGAGATTTATAGATAAGGATAGTGAAACTCATCTCTTTTCAAATTCATAGACATATTTTCTTTTAATTCTGGTATTTTTAGCAAAAGGTCTCCATCCAAGTTTAATTCTATAATTAATTTTATCTACTATGTTTAGATCTGTATTAATAATCTTAACTTCTTTTAATTTTATCAATCCTTATTTTCTTTTTCGAAAAAATTCACAGAACATTACTTTAATCTTTTTAGTATTCATTTTCTGTCTTATTTTCATCAGATAACTCTTGAAAAATTTGCTGAAATTCAGAAGCATTATTTGTAAAATAAATCACATTATCTGCAAAATCTAGATAGATGACTTAAATAATTTCTTAGTATTTTTATTTTCTAAGCTTCTAATTTTAATAACTCAAAATCTTTATTGAGTGAAACTACTGTAAAAAGTTTTGGAAATATAAAATCACCATGTTATTTATCACATTAGTAACACCATGTAATAGAATCCCTGCAGTTGAATTTTAAGAAATATTATTTTCAGAATATGACAATATTTTATGTCTATACCTTAATTAGTATGAAAATGCTTATAAAAATTAAATGCCTTTTTATAGCCTACAAATCCAAATCTATAACTTCTGTTAATACTTAGATGTGACTGATTGTGCTAAAATAAATCAAGTCTATTGTTTTGGTTGGTTAAGATTTCCTGAAGCTAAAAATTTTGTATAAACTAATAGAAACTGATGGGTCTGTAAATTCTAATATCTTGTTTATTACTTTTTTTAAATATCAATATTACTACTATATTATTCTAATCAACTGGTACATCTTTATCATTTAGACAGTTGGTATATAGTTTTTGCTAACAATTTTTCTACTTCTTGGCCTGTTTTTTTTTTTAATATATCAATAATAATTTTATAATTTACTAGAGCTTTTCCCTACTTTATAGATTTAATTGCATGTCTCATCTTTTCATTTAAAATGCTTGAACATTCAAAAGATGTAATAATTGTAATGATTAATTTTTTTTATTTTTATTACTATACAATTCTTTATGAAATTCCACATATTTCTCTTTTTAATAATAGTTTATTTTCTTTTTCTGACAGAAATAACTTTTCTACCAGTGTTCAGATGTTGTTTTGTAATTTTAAAACATTTATTTTCTTTTATAACTTTATATGCTAATTCACAGTTATACTTTTTTATATCATTCACATAATTCCAAATATTTAAATCTTAATAATGGCTTACTTTGAAATATTTTTATATTTCTTCTTTTCTTCTTACTTTGCCATGTCTTAATTAAAAATTTATTCATGACTTATTTTTTATACTAACTATCTATTTTTATTCAAATATCATTTATCTTCTTATTGATATCAGTTAGGTATAAACCGTCTTCAAAGTCAACTAATATTTTAAAACGATTAGTTAGTTCTAAATTTAAATTAATTGAAGTGTTTCTGAAGGTTAAAAATATCAACTGAATACTCTTTTTTGATAGTTATCGATTTCTCTACTACTGCATTAATTAACATTATTTTAAATCTCCCTATTGGATGATCATTTCCTGAGTGGAATCTATTAAGAATATTTTAATTTTTAAGTACACACAGAGCATTTAGTATTTGTCTGAAGGTTTGTAAAGATGGTATATTATAAGATGTGATATGTTGGACTATTTCCATCATTTATGAGTGAATGTTGAATGTATAGAAAATTTTAAACTTTATTTAAATTTTCAAATACAAACAACTTGTTAGTAATAACATACAAATAGACAATATTTAAACTTTCAAATACAAACAACTTGTTAGTAATAACACGCAAATAGACAATACATGTTAGTAATTACCTGTATTGTCTATTTGTGTGTTATTTCTAACAAGTTGTTTGCATTTGAAAGTTTAAATAAAGTTTAAAATTTTCTATACATTCAAAATTTACACAGATCATTTATTTATTGGAAGGGAAGGGGGGTAGAGGAAGTTCGGAAAACGTTTGTCTTTTTAAAAAATATTTACCCGATAATTTTTATCTGCTTTCTATTTTGCCTCTCTTTTTATATTTTTAGTATAATAATTATTATTTAGTATAAACTATTTCTAGGATAATAAATATTTTTTAAATATATATATTCAGGTTTTCACAAACATGATTATATTTATAACAATGAAACTTTTTTTTTCTACTTTCTTTTCTACATTTTTATTTTTTTTACTTTTTTTTTATTACTCTTTATAATCACACCATAAATATTCAAAATGTTTTTATGACTACTATACATAATCTGCTTACTCAATTTAAATCTGATTGAGCTGAAGTATAATTTCTTTCTGTTCTAAAATGTTTCTCTTTTTAGCTATTGTTACTTCATTTTTTTCTCTATAAAATATTTTTTTATCAATTATTCATCTTCTTATATATTTTATTGTAATAAACTTTTATACTATTTCAATTACAGAGTGTTTAAATTTTCAGTCTATAAATACATTTTGTAAATGTTGACTTGTACTCCGTCTTATTTAATAAGATATTCTATAAAAAATTATTTGCTAATTTATCATCTACAAGCATTTTCATATTCTAACTAATGAATTTTTCTTTATTAATCTTTTCTACCTACTTCTATTTCTAGATAACAGTCATTTAATTTAAATGTTTCCCATAAATTTTACAACAATAGTATTCAAGTTTTTAAAACAATTGTAAAAACCAAATATTTATCTTTATTTTTTTTAAAAACAAACTCTTTATGATAACTTCTAGTTAATAATGATTATAAAAAAATGTTTTTAATAAGTTTAATATTGTATACATATGTGTAAGTGTTTAGATTGCGTGAAGGCTTCATGACTTAATGGGTAAAAATGATCTCCCATGTCCATAGATTCGAGTTTGAAATAATGTTAATACACATAAAAACCTTTTAAAGTTCCCTGCAAGTTTAGAATCTTTGGTTTAGATAATCAAATTATAAAATCTTATCACACAGTATTCAATTGTTTTTTTTTTTTAAAAAAGTCTTCTCTTGCATGAATTTGTTTTGTATAGAGATAGTAAAAAATGTTTTTTTTTTTTTTTGCAGTAAGATATTTAAATATTGTTTTATTTGTTTTATAAGATATAGAATTTATGCTTTAAGTTACTAAACTCTAAATAATGTTAATTTGTACGTGTACATAAAATGGATATTTGCGCGTGTTTATATATTAACACATTTGCAGAAAGCTTAAATCTCACTATTGATTTATAATATATATCAGTTATCTTTTAAAGATGACTGACTCTTCATTTAAAAACATCCCCGTAACTTTGGAACTTCTTTAAAATCGAAGCTTCTCGAAATTATATCATGCATATAATAATAGGAATAATTCTGCATAATAAATATGCTGAAACTATTTTATATCAGAAGCCTTGCATTGATTTATGTATAAAATTTGTTTTGTTTGTGCAATAAAATTCAATTATTTTATTAGCATTTTTTAAACTTTTATTTATAAAATTCTTTTTAATTTTAAAATATGTGTTTATAATTTTTTTTTATCTTACTCAATTGTTTTTAATCAAACGTAATTATTTAACGCCTATTTTAAATTTATTTTCAATAAATATGTCAAACATAAAATATGATTTTTATCTTCAACCATTTCTTGATTGTATATGAGCTGTTATGATGACAAGATAATTAATTCTTGAATTCTTGAACAATTATGGCTTTTTTTTTTGTCAATAATATGTAATTAGTATGATTTAGGTTTTATTCCTTGTTTTTCGAAACATTTTAAAACGGAAATACGGCAAAAATTACTTTGATATTGCTTCTACATACATTATTTGTAAGACAATATATTAAAATATTTGAGTAATACAGTATCTCAAACATTTTTTGTTAAATCAATTGCTGTCAGTAATTATATTTATACAATCGCTAACATTTCTATCAGTTATACTTTAGACTTATGTACATGACGAAATTCGATAAAACCTTAACTGCTTAACTGTTTCATTTTCTAAAATTTGGTCGCATTTCTTTGAATTATTTTTAAATTGTCAGTCAGTATTATAGACTATTTATAACTATCACTATCATATATAATTAATGTTAACGTGATTGTTATATTATTAAACAAGAGAAATAGAGAATATTTTCAGAATACAAAGTTTACAAAATATTAATTTTAATAATTCAGTTCTAAATAACATTTTCACACGCAATCAAATCCAATCTCAATTGCCCTTTTTATATATATATATTCTATTTAATCTTAATTTAGTATCTTATATAAAATTTAATTCAACAAATATTAAAAAATAACAATACAATTTTCTTCAATGCAGTACAAACTGTTTTAAATAATTACTAATTATATTGCATGCACACATACAAAGCAATTTTAATTAATGAAAAAAAAAAATTAAAAAAAATATTTTATTGAATCAATTTACAAAGATCACATCTACATACTTATGTATACATATAACTGTGATTAAATATAATATACAGTCTTTCAAATTCCTTAACCTTCCTCAACTAAATTCAAAATACCAAATATCATTAACACAAATCCCCAAAATCCTGAATTTTAACATTAGAAGCTTGTCTATTAATTATATTCATTTTATTTCTATTTACTAAAATTGCATCCTTAATTTTTTTATTATTATGGTTTCTCTCTTCATGAAGAATCTTAACACTTTCAAGATCAAACTTAAATTTCTATTTACGTGTCCTTTCATAATCAAAGAAAACTGAAGCAGTCATTAAATCTTTACTATTTTTTTACTTTTCACATGCTTATATAACAATTCATGCTCCTTTAATCTTTTCTTAATACTGCACCTTGATTCACCTATATATGATAACATACATTTACAAAAAATTTATACACAATATTATGTTTTTGCTTGACAGATATGATTCTGGTGTTTGAGAAATCTACATTATGATCTATATTTATAACATGGAGTGAGAATGCTGGTAATGATGCTTAACTGCATTAGAATGTTCATTCTTCCTAGGCACTAATGCAATATTCCTCATACCTATATAAGATACTCCACACACTCCATATGAAATTTCATAAATTACATGGGTCTCAATGGAGATTGAGTCATTAGACTTGGACTGAATGATACCAGTTTTTTCACTAGTGATAGTAATGTTTTAGAACAAATCCATTACTATTTGTAGTTCCTTTTATATAAGAAATACAGACCCTAATAACTGAAGATTTTTTCTTGATTTTTATTGTAATTGTTTTGAGCCTGAATTAAAGATATTTGTAATATTGAATAATGTATTTTCCAATTCAAAGTTTGAGCATAATTGAGTAAGCTTTATTTACATTATTATGAATTTAAGTTAAAGCCAGTTATATGAAATATATTCCTAAGTTTTTTTGAGAATTATTTAAAGATAGAATATTTACTAATTCAATGCAAAAAAAGTTATCATAATTTAAAAAATCCATGATAAAAAAAATTACAACTCAAGTAAAAAATAAGTAAAAAATTAGAGGTCAAACAGCATATACTTTAGTAGTCAATGATATTTCAAAAAATTTAATAACAAATTTTATTTCACCTTTACTTTGTAATTAATAATACGCTATTACTTTGCAGTGAAACTTGTATATAATAGTTTGTAGGCTTTTTTATATTATAATTTCTGCAGACTAAGTGCTTTCAGAGACCTTGTTGCTCCATAATCATAGTCTCTATATTGTCAATGTTATTATATGCAAATGTAGTAAAATTATTTCTTATACTATCCATTTTTTGGAAATGGCAAAACAAGTGTCTTTTCTATTAATTGATTTGATATCACTGTGTTAAATTAAATATGTTTCATATTTGTATATAAAGTCATCAGACTACATTAATAAAATTGTAATTAAAAGATATACTAATGGTACTATGAATATTACTGGAAATTTTTTTAAAGTTACTATAACAACTCTAATGCTCCATGAAACCAATTGATCTGGGAATGGGAATATTCTAGATAGAGATTTTAAATATTTTCTCTTACTGCACTTATTAAATAAGAGCTGTTTTGAGCTATTGGTATGCTACCTATATTACATATTTGTAAATACAAGCTTTTTAAAAGCAATGTCACGTTACATATGACATGCTTTATTAATTATTATAAAGCATTTAATTTTACAAATGTTAGTTATATTTATAACAGTAAATAAAATAATACTGAAACAAAAACTAAAAGTAATAAAACAAATTGTTAATTTGCTTATTAAACACTTTTAAAACAATTTAATTAAATAGTAATAATGATTTCTAATTTACATAGCATATATCATCCAATTTTGTTATATTTGTTTTTCTAATCAAAAAAAGACAGACTTATAGTAAAAAATAAAATATGACTTAATATAGATGGTAATTTAGTAATAAAAAATTTTAAGATAAAAACTAAAGTTAGAATATATTTTAAAAACTTTAATTTTATAATATACATTTTTGTTATATCGTAAAAGTAATTGTTAAAACTTTTTTTTTCTCTTTTAAATGAATACAATATTTTTATTAATGTATAAAAGAAGTTTAATTTTTAATAAGGTAGATAATAAATGATATTATTGTACTAAATTTATTGGTAATTCGGTAATTGTAAATACTTCCCCATTCTATTTTTAAATTTCTGAATAAGAACTATGTAATCAATTATTTTTTTGTTTGGTAATATAACATATTTTTAAAGTTTGTTTAGCACTAATCTACAAATAAAATTTAATTAATGAAAAAAATATCTCGTCAAAAATCCACATTTAAAGCGATAAATGATTTTTAGAATTATTTAAACTAATCCTAAGATATTATTAAGATAGTTTCTTATACTATCAAGTTGAATCAAGCCTTAGAAAGTGAAAAAGGTAAAGGTAAGACATAAGCTTTATTTTATTATAAAAAATTGCAATAAGAAGCTATCAAAATAATTATTTTCAAAATATTCTATAAAATGACTTCTAAGATGAAAATTTATTTAGATAAAAATTTTATAATCAACTTGAACTATTAACAAAATATCATAAAAGAATCTGTAGAAATTACAACAAAGAAGTGGTTTCACTACAAACTTTCTATTTTATCTAAGAATTCATAGATTTAACTATAATTAATTATGTGATTAATAATTTTTGTTTGAAGACATCTACTTAGGACCGTGACTAATAAATTCCATTTATAAAGCAGATGAGAACCATGATTATTTGGAATTTATTAATGAGATTCCAATAACATTGAGAAAGATTAAATCCAGTTGTTTTTACAGTTGTATCTGAAAAAAAAAATGTTTGGAACCTCATAAAAAGTCAATTTTTGTGTTACAATTCTAGTTTGTTTGAAGTAATTTTTTATTAAAATCCCTAATTTTGAGATTCATCCTAATGCTATCTGATTTACTTAAACTTTTTTATATTGATCTGTAATTTCCATAAATTTGTTTCACTATGATCAAAAGTGCAGTCAGCTTTAGATTATAAAAAAGAAAAAAACACTTCCTTAATCATACCAGAGCACAGATGAACAAGCAAACAAACATAATTAACAGCTTTTTATATACTTTCAGTGAAGTAATTTCTTTTTTGATATTTGGTGGGAAAAAGAAAACAAATCAGAAAACCATTACAAAGAAAATACTTCTGCATGTGCACTTTTTTTAAACAGGAGCATAGTCTTTTCTATAAAATATGACTATAGAAGTTCATTATAATCAAGCCCTGCAGTATCTTATGTGATTGAAGAAAAAAAGAAGACAGAAAATACTATTTGTATCAGAATCAGTATCTATCTAGCCTTTGATGAGTCAATATCATAACTACAAGGCATCAGGATGCATTCTTCTTCAGACATTGTTCCTTTCTTAATCACAGACAATCTTTATATCTAAGTCATTCTATTTTATCTATATTACATATTCTCTCAATAGTCTGAATATAGCATTTGACCATCATAAAATGTGGAAGATTTATTATATTGATGACATTTTGCACATTTTGGAAAAACTTTTAATTGCTTTTAAATTGATGATGCTGACTATTAAATAAACTCATAAATTAATGGAATAGTTTATTTCATTATAAAACATTTTATTCATTCAAATACATTTTATTTCTACAATCTTTTATTAAATTTTTGTTAAACTTTCAGTGAAAATGAAGTACAATAATATTGAGGTAGTTTAGAAAACTATATTTAAAGAATGTACAAAATCGAGCTTTGCTTGATACTAAATCCAATCTAATTTAAATAAGATGTAATGACCATACTTATCCAGTTCTTTAATATGGCTGAAGATATATATAAAATATATATTTTGCGGGTGCAAATCTTCGTTTTAACATATATATATATATGATAAAGAATAAAAATTAAAATATTATAGTCATGTAAATAGAGATAATTTTGTCTTTAGATATTGCCAGAAAACCAACAATTAATATTTAAAAATGGTGAAGCGTTTGTTTTGGATTTAGTAAAATAAAAGAGATTCTCTTTCACTTTAAACTCAAATTGTTATAAGAATGTAAATCCAAAAAGTTATTTTTATAGATATGAGAATACTACAAATAGTAATTAATTTTCATTAGATAATTATGTATTTATATATGATAAAACTTTCTGGGTCAAATCATTATAATAACTTGGGTTTAAAGTGAAAAAGTACACCCTTTTATTTCACTAAATTCAAAAAAATGAACTATTATAGAAGGTTTGTAATGATGGCATTTTAGTTCTATTAATATGTTGAACTATTTCCATCATCTAATATTAAATATTGAATGTCTTTAGAAAAATGTAACTTTATTTAAATTTTCCAATTACATTCTACTGTTAGTAATATCTTACATACTTGCCTGAACAGTGAGTGAAAATACAAGAATGGGAACTGAATCTAGACTTTTAGATTCTTGAATAATGAATTTTAAGGTAATGCTCTAACCAATTGAGTCATTCTGCCAATATTTAAGAATTTAAAGGTTCAGGTTCAATTCCCATGCTAGTACTGTAACTGGTCAGGTCAGTAACACCGGAAGAACAGAAAAAAATAATAGTACTCAAAACATTGTGTAGACTAATCTGTGAACTATTACTAACAATTGAAAGTATTTGGAAAATTTAAATAAAATAAAATTTTTCTAAAGACATTCAATATTTAATATTAGATAATATAAATAGTCCAATATATAAATACAATTAAAGAGAGTTTTTATAGATTAACCCAATCGTTTCCTTGACTAGTTAAAAATAATCACGGCTTCAAGTAGCTTGAATTTCGTCATTTTTAATGCTACAGTAAAGAATTTATGATCATTTTAAAGCTTAAAAAAAGTACTGTAAGATGCTGTCCTCTCTCAAATTATTTTACAAGTAAAAAATCAATATATTTGACATTTAAACTTTAACAATGGTAGAAGGGCAGTCTTTTTTAGAAGGTGATTGGTTGGAAGTCATTTAAGACTTGTCAATAATTTTTCATCGCTCCAACTTCTTTGTTTTGCATTTCAAAATGAAAACAAATATTTTAGAGTGTTTTTTTTTAGTATTTTTTTTACATATTATAAATTATTTTCATAAAATATACTAAAAACATAATTATTTTAGAAAAAACAGTAAGATTTTAGTAAAAATTTGTATACTTTTACAGGAACATAAATTGTAAAAGAAAACAGCACTAACAACAATTTTCACACCTATCAACAGTTTACATTGTCCCAAGCTCTTTATTGATTTGCAAATAAAAATTAACATTTTAGAATATTTTGCTGGCATTTATTTACATATTATAATGTATTTTGGTAAAATATGCTGAAAATATAAATTATTTTAGGAAAATAGTAAGATTTTAGTAAAAATTATTTACTTTTAGACAAACGTAAATTGAGAAAGAAAATCATTGACATAAACAACATTTTTTAACAAGTTACTAACATTCTTTTTAAATTTGCTGTTATAAAATATTTTTATAATTATAAACAGAAATTTATTTTTGAAAAAACTTTCATTCATTTTTATATTCTGACAAATTATTAATTTGCTTTTTACAAATGAAACTAAAATGAATACAATATTAAAAGATGAATCTATATTATACTGCTGATTCTGTAATTGACCAATCAAAAGTTTAGAGTTTTACCTAAATTGCAACTGAATGGATTAATGGAAAAAAATTGTTTAACCTAAGGATTCTCAATTAATAATTTATGGTTTCCTGGAAACATCAAAAGGTACAGTTATCTCTATTTATATGGGTAATTTTCTTTTTATTAAATGGGTTTGAAATGAAAGAGGATCTACTTTTACTTCATTAAATCCACAATAAAAGGAGTTATTTTAAGTAAACGGAGAAAAGTTGTTCAGCCATAAGATTTTAAATAAATAATTGATAGTCTCAAACCAACATTAAAAGATAAAGTTATCTCTAGTTACATGGAATTAATTCCTTAATTTCCATTCCTTATCAATTTAAAAATCTATGAAAGTATATAATTAAACACATACAATTCCTTTTGGATGACAAATTATTATTTTCAGGATGACAAGTAAGATGCTACTCTTCTGCATTTTCATATCTATAAAAATAATTTTCTGTGTTTAAATTCTTATAAGAACTTAGATTTGAAGTGAATCATGGAGCCACTTTTATTTCACTAACTCAAAACAAATAGTTATTATAGCTCATTGGACAAAATATTTAGTCTCAGGATTCTCAAATTAGTAGTTTTCTGGCAACATCAAAAGGTAAAGTTTCAATATAGTCTCTTAATTTCCATTCTTTATCAAATATATAATTCAATATATACATATTGAATAATCAGAGGGGAAAGGTTTTTACAGCTTTCTGTCCTTGTGCTATTTTTTGACTAAAAATAGTGAAGTATTTACTAATTATTTGACTAATACTTGGATGCTTACAAATTAGTTTTGGTTTGGCTATTAGAACTGATAAACTATAAGGTAGCTTTAAACCTGAAATATTTTAAGTTTTAATAAACACAAATTTAAACTCCAGTTTGGGATCATGTCATATGAATAAAGTAATAACAATATTAAATCCATTCAAGCATAAAATATTTTTTCTTCACTTTTTAAATATTTTGAGTAGAATTTCATGTCAATAGAATTTATTATAAAAGAGTTTTTATTCAGAGATTTTTCTTAGTAACATATAATGCCATTTCATTATTAACCTGTTGTTTGTTTTTTTTTTACCTTGGAGGTTTATTTATATTTTTTGTTATTTTTAATATTGATGAAAAAATTTAAAATCTAATTTTGAATATTTAAATAAATGCTTTTTTTTTATATTTATTTTCAACAAAGTTTTAATAGATTAATTACATTTTCAATATGACTTTATATTTTTCATTTATTGTAAACTTATAAGATCATGTATGTTTTGAGAGTATTATTTATTCGTTTAAAAATTCATTTAATAAATTGAGGCTCATTGCTATTGGAAACATTATTTAAATAATAAAATAGTTTACTTCACGTTATATATAAATAAAAACTTATAAGTAAAGTTTTAATAAAGAAGTAATAAATAAATTATAATACAAATAGGCTGAAGGTTTTCGAGGATCCATGCCTCATAATCATAGCCTTCTTAAAAATATATAGTAAAATATATGCAAAGATATTTAAATAGCGCGTGTTAAGTGGCCCATTTCTTTGATATATCAGTGTCTTTTCTATTTATAGCATTAATATTTCCATTAATATAGAATGCTTCTTTTATTTTTTCTTATGATCATTAGATTCTGTGCATAAAATTAAAGGATTAGCAGGTGTAAAATTGTGTCCAGATTTCATGGCATGCTCCAAAAATACAGAAGATATATTGTTGTTATTCTGAGCTCTATTGTAAGTATATAGGTGTTAAGCAAGTTTAGTATTGATAGTAGCTTTGATTTCACCATAATAAAAAGCTTGGCATCCTTCTTAAGGGCATGATATGGAATACACTACATGTGGGTGAATGATCGATCAATATGATCTTTTAAGTTGTTGATCAATCTGTTAGAATTAGGTGGAGTTCTAAATGCTATTTTAAATTTATTGATCAATGCTTTAGTTAGTTTGTTAGATATTTTAGAAATGTAAGGAATAGTAATTCTAGGGAGATCAATAGGTAGTATAATAATGTTTATTTTATTATGGAATTTTGTAATTTTATTTTTAATAGATTCAAATGTAAAACCTGCTGCCATTAAATCTTTAATGAAGTTATTTATATTTTCTTTATTAAAATTTTATTTATAAATTTTTATTTATATTTAAATAATAGAACCGAAATAATTTATCATCTGTTTATTAATACATATTTTTAATATTTACTAATTTCTTAATAATATTTTTCATAACAAAGTAAAGACAAGCGATCGAATTTGAACACTTTTTTTCCTAATTAAACAACCTAATTTTTGCCACGGAATTAGAGCAAGTACAGAATACGCAATTGTGTATTTTATAAAGAAAAATACAAACTATTTGTCAAACAAGCCTATTTATATTTATAGCGCAATATACCAGAAAGTAACATTTGTTTTTGTTTTTAATATTTACCAGCAATGTGTATAATTTTGTATTAAGATTATACCAATATTATATGAACATTAAATTATATAAAGAAAGCATCAAAAATTAACAATAAGTAGGCACTGTATTCGTAAAACTTCTTTTATCTAATGTACTTAAACTCAATAAATATTTAAAAAATTTAAAATTTAGGTTGAAAGACGTCCATATTTCTCTCGTAAATGATTACCTGTTGTTGTTTTTGTTTTTGTTTTTTTGGTAAAACTTAATATTTTTCTATTTTTTAAAAACAAAAATTTATTATTAGTTTTTTAAAAAAAAAAAAAAAAAAATTGATATAAAACAATAGTTATAGCTTATCCAAATGGAATTTTTAGTCGATATTATTTATACATATGTTGCATGTGTGTTTAAAATTTAAATTCTTTAATAAAAATAGAGCTTGATTAAAAAAAACAAATAAAATAATATAAATAGACGTAATAAAAGAGACGGAAATTACTTGTTACATATTTTATAATAATTGGCAATTCTCTCTCTCTCTTTTTTTTTTTAGAAAAACTTATTCTCCATTTAGTAAACGAATTTTACTCTAAACTTATGAATGAATATTATATAGAAAATTGAAAAATAATATACATAAACGTAGAGCTCTTTTATGAGGAAATAAAAACTATATAAAAAAAATCTTTTGCTTGTAATATTCTGCATTTTATTTCCGTGCGTTAATTTACATGTTTACGTATTTATCATTATAAGTTTTTTCCAATGTAAATATAATGCAAGTTACATTATGGATAAGAATATATTTCTCTTTCACACATATATGCTTACATTTTTCAAATACGTTTTATTTAAATAAATATCAACAACCATTTAATTAATTATTTTTTTAATTAAATACATTATTTCTAAATCAATTGCCTTTATATTAAATATATATATTTAAAATCAGATTTGTACTAATTATTGGCGTCTGTTGGTGGGATAATTATTTATTTACGTAGAATATTTACTCTCTTTTTTTTAATAAAATAAAATTTAAAAGTAAATTTTATTAAAAATCCCATTAAGCTTATTTATTTTTATTGCGCAGCGGATTTTTTCATCTTATTGTCACATTGAGCGTTTCACAAGTGTTAACAAGAAAATCAATATATGAGAGCCATTCATTTATAATCTTAGGTTTATACAATTTCAAAGTAACTATACAGAAATTACGACTTCTGTCAAAAGATGTAAAGTTTAGTAACATTTAAAAGACTGTTATAATAAAATTATACATGCGCGGATATATCTACGCAAGCTACCTATATAATAGAAAGATGAATGAATATATGAATATAAGTTATCGTAAGACTTTTTATTTTCAATTACAAATTTAAAACATCAAATTTAAACTAATTTATATGATTAATTTTATCTATTTATGAAAGCGACTCGTATATGTATGCATAGACAAAAAAAAAAAAAAGGTATTTGTTTTTTACGATATTTTAAAAAAATAAAGTATTTTATCATTTTTATAATTGTGTATTTATCTATCAATATAAAAATATATAAATAATTTGTAATTAAACTTTCTAATTTTAAAATCTCTTAGCAATTGGCTATAAAATAATGGCAAGAAATGATTTCTATGTAACGTATAACGATTATATGGAATAAGTAGAAAGGAATTACTACAAAAATTATATCTATATAATTAAAAATTTATAATAAAGCAATATTATTAAATATTTTATTGAAATTATTAATATGTACTATTGATAGGATAAGAATTATAGTTTGTTTGTGTGTGTGTGTGTGTGTGTGTATACATATGAGTATTTGTGCACGTGCATGTTTTTTTTGTTATTTTCATGTAAAACTATATAATTTAATACTTTTAACAGGTATTTGCCATTACTAATATTCATGTTTAAATAAAAAACTTTATAACTATATATATATCTAATATACTTGCGATTCCACACTTTCAGATTGTGCGTTTGAACTTTGCATATACATATATATATAAGAGTGTGCGTACACAGGTTTAGCAAATTTGGATACAATTGCAATATTTTAAAATACTACGCTGCTTAGAAGGCTAATTTTATCTTACATAATTGCGGATAATTATTAGTTTTCTTAACGAGCTTTCATAAAAATAATAAAGATAATATTACCTTTAGCTTTTTTTTTTTTTTTGCAAATTATCAAAATAAAGTTTTTTTTATATATATAATCCATATCTATTTTGAAAATTATTATTGCCTATTATAACCAGTACTAATCCTTTTTATTATTACATAATCTAACTTTTTTATTCATTAACGTAATAAACTATGTATATTCACAACCGTTATTACAGTTATTATCCATGACATCATTATCATTATTTAATAACGTGTTTATCAATTCTTAATTTTATAATTATTACGGAAGAACAATATTCGAAGGCAGCATTACGCATAAGTATATAAAAGTGATAATAATAGTAATAGCAATTTAAATATAAACAAAATTCAAGATATTTTTTTAAAATTATTACATATGTATACAATATTTACTAACATTTTTAAACAAACATTTTGCAGCAATCAATTAGTTTTAGTAACTCAATAAATATTTAATGGTAGTTGATAAATAGTATTTATATATGTAATTTTTACTTTGTTAAAAAGCGTACTTATAAATATTACTAAAATTAAATTATTATTTACCCGCGTTTAAGACGAGCAATTTATTGCTTGAAGTATACCATAAAATAAAATAAAAAGGTAAAATAAATTAATTGTAATGAGAAATCAGAAAAATAAATAATACAATTATTTTCACTAACACTTAAAATTTAAAAATAAAAATTTACACAAAATTTTGATTTATCCTTCAATTGATGTTAGAACCATAATTTTTTTATTTTTAAATTAATACAATATGTCTGTGTACATATATTTTATTCTAGGCATGTGGGTATATTATATATATAATCATTAAAAAAATATTATTTTAAATAAATCACATACCTTTTGATTAATGATCAACTTACAGTTATTTAGTAGGATAATTTAGAAAGCTTGCGCTAACAAATTTTTTTAAAGTAAGGATATCTCAACGTTAACACGACATTATAATATTGATTTTTCAGTTGAAAACATTTGGTTTAACATTAGCTAATTATAATTTGTTCCCTTGTTTTTTTTTTTTTTAATTTATGAAAGCTAATAAAAAAAACAACAACAACCAGCTATTTGCATTTTAACATTAAAAAGTACTAGAAGTTTATGGCCTGAATTTTGTATTTTAAAATGAAAAAAAAAAGAATACGACAATGGAGGCTTAAGAACTAAATATCTTTATTACGTATCTTAATATTTGTCTTGTTTTAAAAGGGAACTTTAAAAAAATGCTAATGGATAAAAAAAAAAATAACTAAAAAGTTGTAATTATTTTAAATTATATTTCAACAGTAAGCAATATTTGGGATTATTTTTCTTCTACAAAATGAAGACGTCATCTTGATCAATTATATGACGTCATATATATGTATTTTTAGAGAAAGAAAACCAAACGTTAAGCTATCATTTACAAAATCCCGAATATATTATTAAAATATATGTTATATAAAGTATATTAATATGTACACACTATAAAATAATAATAGTTATGCTAAAAATAAATTTAAAATATATTTTATAGATGATGTATATATATATATGCGTAGATGAGAAATAAATGCAACTGAAAACAACGCAATACTTAGAAGAAAACATTTTTAATTTTGTATAAAAAATATATTCATATGACCACATTCTGAAACAAGTTTATTTTTTTAATAATTTAGAAATATCACCTTATTAGGTGTGGAAATATGTATAGTGAGTTTTGTCAGTTTTAATTTAGAAATAGTTTAAGAAAAATTTGTTTTAAAAAATTAAGTCAAGGACTATTTTTATCAAGTAATTTTGTTCAAATAATTTATAAGTAACAGCTTTTTTTAGTTAAAAAGTCCTTCTTTCAGCACCTATAACTTACTACTGCTTAAAGACAAATTATGTATGTGTGTAAGTTATATTTTGCATGATTACTATATTATCGAATAAAATACATATTTAAGCTATAGTGATTACTTTATTAACTTAACAATTTATCACAATATATAGTTGTTGTTTTATCAAAAAAAATACTTCAGCTGAATTCTTTTCTGGAAGGATAGTTGACAACTCTAGAGAAATCTAGAACTACAATCAAAAGATATGATATTTGGCCACGTCAGTAATAGTTATCATTGCACAACCGCTAATATATAGGTCTGTTGTTCTATATAACAAAGATGGTGAGAGAAAAATATAGACACTCCTTAATTCCTGAAAATTCTTAAGACTTATTAGTATGTTCAGTCAGTCTTGATATTAAATCTATAATTGTATTGACATACATTTATTGGATTGAGTATATAAAACAGAAAAAGATTTTATAAAAGATATATTTTAGGAAGATACTTGAGCATAAGTTTTGCAGGCTGTTAGACCAATTTACCATTATAAAAATTATCTCAAAGTTAAATCAGTTTAATATCTATTGTTTTAAACACATTGAAAGAAGAATAAAATACAGGTGAAATTTATTAAAAAATGCATGGAAGTCTTCAATTGAACAAAAAGTTGGCTACAAAAAAAACACATTAAAAGTATAGTATCATAAGATGGCATAAATAAAAAGTAAATTATCAGTAAGTAATGTATGCAAAATATTTGTGATTATTCATCTTTTAATGTTTATTTTCATAAACTACTAGGTACTAATTATATATAAATCATTATATAAGAAATTAAGTTTGTATTTATAATCTTCTTGGTTTGGAACATTGTGATCTAAATAGTCTTATTATTAGGTTAATATATTAGATTATAGTTATATACTATATATATATATATATATATATATATATATATATATATATATATATATATATATATATATATATATATATATATATATATATATATATATATATATAAAGTATAAAGTGAAAAACAAAAAGGAATATTATACCAAATTGTCAAAGAATTTTTAGTAAAACTTTTACAGGATTGTAATATTTATATTCATTATAAATTAGACTTATATACAAAGATATACATGATATATATTTATAAATCAGTTAAAATAATACATGTAAAACTTCTTGTTTACTTGAGTAATTCATAGTATTTTTCTAATAATAAGTTAGTACCTATAGTTTTTTTTCCAATGAAAGTAATAGTTTGTAAGTATATAATTAATATATATTTAGCTAATATATATTTATAACAATGGAATATCATTGCCATAAATAAGATTAGTTAAATTTTTAAATAACGACATTCAGTAAAACAAATAAACTTCAAAGTAAAACCATTAACAAAATCAGCTTTCAAGATCAAATGTTGTTCATGTATTGTTTGAAAAAATAATCTTACCTATAACTCTAACTCTCTCTCTCTATATATATATTAAAACGAAACGGGTACATCTCTGTACAATTTACTGTAGTAAAATATATATAGTGCCTCTAACAACTGTTTTTATAATATGTATTACCCAGTTAATAACCAATGTGACCTTGCCAAAACATTCATGTATATTTTTACTACAATTATATAAGAATATTTCACATATATATAATATAATGGTGGCTGTTGGGAATTAATCAAAACTCACGGTGTAACCCAAAAAATATTTTACATATATATATAACACAGAAACACACACATTTCACACCATCATAATGAGTTATCCATCAATAGGGATATCTCATTATCAAAGTAATATTTTTCAAAGTTTCTATCTTTGTTCTACTAGTTTAAGTTGATTACAAAAATAATTAATTGTAAAAAAAAATCATATAAAAATTTTCTCTTATGTCATTTCTCTTGATATTTATTCCAAATAAAATTCATCTTTGCCTCAAACTTTCATGGAAAATAATATTTTTAATAGATTGTAATTTTATCTTTTCGATCTATTTTTAAAAAAATCTTATAATCCATATTTTCAAATTTGTCAATATAGCTTTCCCCCGTCCTCATTTTTACTCTTTGTAAAACTACATTCCAACAAAATATTTATCAATTCACTTTTCAATCTAATTTTAATAAAACATAAAATAGTTTTTTTAAGGCAATTTTTTATTAGTTCTTCCAGCATTATTTAAATTTTAATATAATTCAAACATTAATTTTAACTTTTCACAATTTCTATCAATTCTATATATTTTGTTAAGATCATTCTTGTTATTTGGAAGGAATGATTTATTATTAAAAATACTAATATAGTAAATCGTCCCATTATGTATATAAATAAAATGTCCGTTAATTACAATATACATATGTGAGTAACAATAACTGAAAAAGGCAAGTGACTCCCAAAATACATTTCATGCTAAAACATCATTCTGCAGTTGTCCCAGGCCACAACTTCTTACATATATATTTATTATTTGTTCATTACATATCAATAACAAATTATTACAATATAATTTGTAAGTGTCAAGCATATTAATTTTTAATTGAGGTTTAAAGTTTATATCTGGACTAGGTATGTTATAATAATTTCTCGATTAATAAATAAGTAAGTAGTAATATTTACTAAGGCAATAAACCTAAAGCTTGTGCGGTTTATTGCCTTAGTAAATATTATTTATGTAATCAATGTGCATTAAATAAATTTATAAATAAGTAGTAATAATCATTAATATTATTTATGTGAAATGAAAGATGTTAAAGTTGTGAACGTAGAATATGTCTAATACTTACCAAATTTGTAATAAATTCTATCAAAAATTTTTTAAGATGAATAAAACAAATGATATATTTGCTTTTCTCAGTTTCTCATAACAATCGTTTTCAAAAATTCAAATGCAATTTTTGCATATCTATACTGCTCTTCAGCTTCAAACATGCTTATTGAAAATCTTGATTTCTCTAAAATTTTCTTCTTTATTACATTAGGTCTTCATTTCAAGAGAAGAAATTTAATGAATACTTTTCTAAATTATAGATTTAATTACAAATATTTGCTAAACATGGTAGCCTTAAGCAGAATTCAGTTTCAATTCCTTGTGCTCTGCTAATTTGTTTTATTTTAATAAAAGCTTTTAAAAGTTTTTAATTTTTTTTACACTATCCATTTATCACTTCCTATATAATTTTTTTTTCAATTGTTATAGTGGAATGATCTTTAAATATGAAAGCCAACTACAAATAGCAAACAAACAGTAAACAAGAAAGAGGACCTTCTGTCTTGCAGTATAGAATATTGGATCAACAAAGAGTAAATACTGTTTCAGATACAAATAGTATTTTCTGTCTCCTTCCTTGCCTTCCTTAGTTACTTAAGTTATTGCAAAGCCTGATAATTTTGAGAGACTCATGCCATTTTCATCTTCTTATTATAACTGTGACAAGGGAATTGCATGCTAATCCAGAAATAACCTTTTGGCAACATTTTCATCATTTAATTACAACACAGCAGTTCTGACTTTAATTTCCTTTTTCTTTTTATTTATTTAGTTTAAATTTTCAAGAATAAACAAAGTAATGATGTGGACAAACTTACTAGGGTGGAACTTCTTAGTTATGGTGATCTTTGTTGAAGGCACTATAATCACTAATGAGTGAAATTAAATTTAAGTAAAAGAAGAATTTCAGCTTACAAAGATTATATGTTTAGGTAGCCCTATTTAGGATTGCCTGTCTATTATGGAAGTGGAAGGGCCTAAAAAATATGATTTAAAAATAGACTGCTTCACAGAGTTTGGTTAGGTTATCATATCTAAAGGATTACTCACTTCAGCAGTAGAAATAATAAGAATAGTAATAATAATATCAGAAGTATTTGAAAAGCAAGAGGGACTCAAAGTACTAAAGGTAAGTATTATAAATCTTATAATTATAGGTACATGAAATATGAGAATTTTACTTAATACAAATTTTTCAAGATGGAGCTAAGGTAGTGTCAATATTTAAGATTCCAATATAATTGCTTTTGGTGAAATTAGTCTCCCAGGTCAGTCAGTGAAGGAATATATATGGTATTGGATTTGTTTTAAAATCCAATTTAGCATGTTTTATTATTGGAATTCCTTGTTGTTTCGAGAAAAGACTAATGATCTTAAAACAAACCTTGCATAATGATACTGGTGCTCAGTTTATTATTGTCTATGTTCCATTCTTAGATTAATAGAATTCAAATAAGAAAAACTTTTATTCGTTGTAGGATATTATTATTGCAATACCAATAAAAGATAGATTTCCTTCTTGGAGATAATTGCTACAAATAGTCAACTTTGACTAAATGTTAATGGAAATAATAGTATTAGAGCTATAAATTCAAATAGTTTGTACTATTGAATTCATGCACAATACATGGACTGGCTATCACAAACACTTTATTTAGGCAGAAAAAACACTGTAAAAGAATATGAAAATATCCACTCTCAAAACAATGTCAATTATTAGATTACATCATAGGGCAGTGTTCTGATCTTTTATGTCAGCTGCTTGATGGCAATGATGCTAAGCAAAAACACAATGATATAACATTCCTGGGCCAGTGATTCTATAAAACTACGATTTCCATAAAATTAAAAAATTCAAACAAAATATAAAAATATAAGCCAACTTTTTGGATTTTATGGGACAGTAATTAATCAGAGACTGGCTTTGTTGTGTGTGTGTGTCGATAAAAAATTACATTACTTTCAAATAGCAAATAATAATACATTAGAGACTTGTTTGGATAGTAATTCAAACAAAATTTCACAATGAAAGCTGACTTTGACATTTTTGGGACAGTAATTAATCATAGTGGCATTTTTTTCGTGTATGTGTGTGCATATAAAAAAATATGCTACTTTTTTAATAACAAATAATAGTAAATATAGTGGATCGGAAAAGTTACGGTACTTTTTTAATACAAAATAAAAATAAATTTGACCCATTTTTGGATAGTAATTAATCATACACTGCATTTTAGGGGAAAAAGTAAATTAGATTGCAATTTACTAAAGTTAATAATTATAACAAACTATTAAAATGAAATCCGCTTCCAGGGTCTGGCAATTGCCAATTTTCAGAGTTCGAAGCAGCCCATCTTTCTTGTCTCAGATGGTGATACTTACTTTCATCAGGATTTTCCAAATAGTGCTGTAACACATCCTAAAATCTAATTTGTGAGAATTACACAATCCTGATGGAACAGTGATGACACTGTTAAAACTGTTAGAAGTACCAGTAGGTCAGTTCATATGAAAAAAAAAATTGGACCTGAAAAGTTAAATTATTTAGACATGATGCAGTCAACATGTCCTCACATGATTAGCAAAAATAGACAACCCAGCATTACAATAAAATGCACAACACAAGAAATTATGGCAGCCAATGAAAGCATTTTTTTTGTGCTTTTAGCATAGAAAAAAGCTACAGCAGTAGTCGGCAGCCAAGTAAATGAACCCATTCTGTGTTTTATCATAGAAAGAAGGCTATATGTATGGCTATGGCTGCAGAAATGGCATATTTCTAACAATTTAGCTAGAAATAGTACCCTCAAGTGGCTGATATGATGGACCAGAACACTACCCATTATAGTTAAGAGCAAGAATACAAGAGAAGTTTACATTGCTCATACATTTTCATAATTGTTGGACAGATCTCAGATTAGTACCTTAAATATTAAAAAGATAGTTGCATTAAAAATAAATACATTCCAATCATATTCACAAAAAAATTTATTAATTTTTTAGAATAATTTATTATACAGTACAAAATTTCAACAGCTATTAAATATTAAAATTACAAGTTTGGATATTCAGGATTGACATATTTACTGAAGCAGAGAATTATTTTAAGGTGTGTGCTATGAATTCAAATAAATATATTCTTAGTTCACTAAAAAGATTATTATTGTTTTTCTGACAATTATGTTATTATTGGTGATTTAATTAAAAGAAAACATGTGGCATTTTCATTTTGGCAGTATAATACATTAAATTGAACTTCATATTAAATATCAAGACAAAAAAGCTTAAAAATGATTGGTTGTTTAAAACTGCAAAGAAGATAAACATATTTACTGATCTGGTCATTCTTTTTTGATGTTTGACATGTTGAAAACAGCATATGGACATGAGCAACAGTATATAATCCTATTTAATTCAGCATAGGTATTCTCTTGTTTGGTGAAAATAATCTTTTGAACAGATAGAAAGAGTTATTTGATTGTCTTTTAAATAATGATATGATTGTCTTTTGAATAATGATGTAAGAATTGAGTCAGATGAGGTTTAATGATAAATCCATTTTATCTATTCATTTAGATTTGAACAAAATTAGCTTTAAAAGCTTTGGAATTTTTAAGAAATATCTGGACCCATGAAGTTGTGCTATCTGTTTTTAAGATGCTTTTATTGTTCCAATTTTCAAAAAACAAAGAGAGTAGACAAGATTGCATTTATTGTTCCAATTTTTAAAAACAAAGGAAGTCAACAAGATTGCAATTATTATCTAAGAATATCATTATTATCCATTACAGCAAAAAAAAAAAAAAAAAAGTTTGAGAATTTTGCTGAATAGGTTGCTTCCAGTTATAGATGAATGATTACCAGAGACAATGCTATTTTAGAAAATCAAGACACTATAGACACAGCTTTTATTGTCAGACAAATGCAGAAAAAATGTCAGGATTAAAGGAATGGTTTATATATTTCTATTATTGATTTGGTCAATGCATTTGAATCAATTAATAAGATAGGTTTGTGTCATTGTTTGAAATTTGTTGGTTGTCTATCAAAAATTATTCATATTATTAGTTTCTATGTGATGGAATGAATAAAAATGTTATTTCTATAGTTGAAAAATTTAGGCATTTGAAAAAAAAACTGATATAAAACAAGGATGTTTCCTTGCTCCAACATTGTTTCAATTTTTATGAGAATGGTTAATGGAATTGTTTATAGAAGGCTTAATCAAGCAGGGTTTCAGATACATATGGGTTTGGTATTGAAATTTTTAATGTAAATCGAATTAAAAGCAAAAACAAGAATTTCATTTTCTTGCATTTGGAATAACAATATCTTAATGAGAGTGTTACTTTTTCTTGTTCAAAAGACGATTTGCAACATGTTCTTAATGTTTTGAAAGCAAGTTAAAAAGATCTTGATTTATTAATTAAAACTCAAAAACAAAAATCAGTGCTCTTTATCAGCCAGTGAAAAAGAAAAAAACTAAGCAACTTTTAGCTTGAGGATTATCAACTTGAGAATGAAAATAAAGTTAAATAAATACCTTGGTAGTTTTAAAAAGCACAAACCCAGACTCCAATGTACTGTTACTGCTTTTAACAAGATAAAAATATTTCATCTCAGGAAATAACTACTGCAACTAAGTTAGCTGTTTATAGAACTGTTTTTTTAAATCTAATTTATTGTATAGATGTAAAAGTTGAAAATTCTATTTGAGCAATATTATGATGTTAGAAAAGTTTCATTTAAGGTTGATTAGTAAAATTTTAAAAAATACAATGGCAAGATCGTAAAACCAATCAATATATTTTTGCTTGCTGGATTTAATACTATTGCAAAATTATACCTTAGTTGATTTGGATATATAAAACGAATGAACAATGAAAGACTTCCTAAAAAGATGATTTATGGCAAACATGAACATTCTATCTATATAATAAGAACTATCTCAAAGATATTTAATGGATTTTCTCAAAATATGAAAATAAAGATTGATTATGATGAGTTAGAAGTTAACAGTTATGAATATCTTGGTCAAATTATTAATACAGATGGAAACATAATGGATAAAATTAATCATAGAATTAAACTTGGTTGGAGTGCTTTTGGTAGTAATAACTTTATACTAAAAGGAAATATGCCTATGTGTTTGAAAAGGAAGGTTTTTAATAAATGTGTTTTACCAGTTCTTACTTGTGAATCTGAGATGTGGACACTTAATAGAAAAGCAATGCAGAGACTTCAGACCACTCAAAGAAGTATGAAGAGATGCATGTTGGGAGTAACAACAAACAGGTGTTACTGATCTCATTGCAAAAATTAAAAGACTGAAGTTGAGTTGGGATGGACATATTGCTAGAAGAGATGATAATACATGGACAATTGAAATCTTAAACTGGATTCCAAGAGATTGTAAAAGACCCAGAAAGAGACCACATATGAGATGGATGGATGAAATAAGAAAGTGTGCAAACATGATGTGGAGAAGAGAAGCTAAAGATTGGAGAAGATGAATTGAACTTGGAGAGACCATCCTGCAATGGATTGATAATGGTTGATGATGATCTCAAAGATATTCTAAAAAAGTGTAATGACAAGTGATTTCACTGGGAAGATATGGCAGCGAAGAGAATACCTTGGACAACAAAAAAAAATTTTTTTCTCCTTAACATTGGTTTTAGATTTATCTATTTTATATTTAAAAAATTGGGTGTGTATATATATATATCTTATATCGAACCCTTGATTTTCCACCTCCATCCTTTATCATTTTATTTATAATTTACTAATCAAGAGAAATTTGATCTCTTTTTTTTATTATTATAAAAAGTTACTCCCACCCCCTTACTTCTGTAATTTTTAATTTTTATTTGAATTAAATTTGGTCTCTCTCTCTTTTTTTTAAAAAAAAGTTATTCCCATCAGCTTACTCTTGTAATTTTTATTTTTTATTTGAATTTATTTTATAAATCAGTCAATTTCCATTTATGGTTATTTTTATCCAGTAAATCTTAAATAAGTTTTTTAATATTTTCTTTAAATTAATCAGAGTCTCTCTCTCTCTCTCTCTCTCTATTTTTTACTTTTAAATAAAAATCTTATTTGTACTCCCACGATATTATGATCCACATCTATACAAGCTTGTTTTATACATGAACGTTTAATAATATTTTTATATCTATTCTGTGCTCAATTTCAACCCCCCCCTCAAAAAAAATGCAAACAAAAAATAAGCAAGAATTCTCAGTTATTTCACGATCTCAAGAAAAATGATCGATTATTGATTTTTCCTGAATTAAATACTAATCAAAGTTTTTGTAATGGACACAATAAATAGAAATGATCAGGTCAAATACCAATAGGAAAGACATGAGTAACTCAGTTAACACTGGTAACAGTACTACATCACTTTCAAATGTAAAATCAAACCAAGTTGAACAGCGAAAGAATAAACCAGCAGTACTGAATGCCATCATGGTCTTTGAGGAAAACGACTACAATGAAAAAATAAAGAAATGTAAACGACTTATACCCAAATGAATCCAACTTAAACTACAACACATACAGTTACCAAACAATAAGTGATCAATTCAATGCAAGAATATCACCTACTTTATTTAATTCATTTTTTAAATACCATAGTAACAACACACTAATCTTAACCAGTATAAGTGAACGATGCCACCTCTTTTCCTTTCCCACAGACAAATTCTTTCAACTTATCAAAGACAAAAACCTCACTGATGCCATTAAAAAAATATACCATCATCTCAATGGCAAATATTTTATAATTGAATTTTATAATCTCATGTAGAAAAAAATATTCAAGAGAAACCAATTAACACTCGACAACAAATATTTAATCAAGAGTGATATGGAAAAAACTAAAGTGGCACAAATTCTTGCTAGAAACTGCTATTATGACTTTACAGGAACCGACTTGCAAAAGCTTCTCAGCAGAGTTGGTAAGGTGACATACTTCCAATATTTAATGGAGAAAAGGGCTGAAATTGAATTGCCATCAAATACAGCAGCTTTCATTTTCAAATTAAATCAAGATATCACATTTCTTGATATACCTTCAATACTTGAATAACAAAAATGTCCAGTCTTTATATCAATAAAAGGGATCAAACCACAGTGTTTTCTATGTGGAAACATATCCCATCTGGTTAAAACTTATCCTCAAAAATATTGTGAAGCATGTCATTCAAGAAAGACCAAAAACCATAAATGTCAAGTTATGGAGAAGCCAACTGATTTTATTCAACCTTCAACCTCCAAGTCAGCCTCAATAACACAGGAATTAGCTGAAAAAATGCAAACAGATACACAAAAGAAAAAATCTAAAAAAAACTCAACTGAAACTCAGAAAAGCAATATAGAAGATAATCCAAATCTACAGCAAGTTGATTCACAATCTAAGGAATATCTGAAAAAAGAAACATAAACTAAAACCCAATCAAATAAAACTAAACTTTTGCCCTCCAAATCAAAAGCATATGATTACACAAGCCTTCAGATCAGACCAAAATCCCCAATTGAACAACTTCCAACTACCAATTACATGGAGGAAAACTAATGATTCCTCCAGCTCAATGGCTGATAAATTAAACACCCCAAATGCTGACTCGGACACTGAAAACTGTGAACACTATGCAAAAATGAATAAAGTCCCAAATTCCAAAAGAAAAGATTTAAACTAATTAATGATAAACAGGATGACAATGCATATATATCTGAACTCTCAATGTCAGCAGATGAACAAAACAATAACTGACTTTGAATATCTCAAGATAAGAAGTTAAAATACACAATAGTAACTCAATTAACATCAGTATTAAAGAACAACAATGAAAACCCAGATGAATCACACAAAATAGTGAACATTTTGACCTTGTTTCTCTGAAAACCAATACCATCATTAGGAATCATTCCATCATTAGTCTGGCTAGTTTTTCACTCATTTACCATGGTGACTTTTGACACCAATTAATATTGGGGCAAAACACTCTGGATGCACAGCCTGATTACATTGCAATAGTAAAAACATCAAACACCTTAATAGAATGCTACCAACTCCATAATTAACTCAGGAAACCTTCAACAAAGTATCATTTCTATAAATGAATTCACAAAATGCATCAACTGATAACAAACAAATAAAAAACAAAAACAAATAAAAAAAAAAACAAATCAATTGTAACACATTGTACATGATAATAAATTATATTTATTTTAAAAACACACAATCTAATTAAAATATCTTATTACTTCGATTTTTCTATGTACAAATAAATCTTCCTCTTTCAATTTTTGAATCATTCTATGTCATTCTATGTATAAATCTCTCTCTCAAATTATTATTATTATTATTATTATTATCATCATCACCATCATCATCATCATCACTTTGTTATATTATTTGCTTTCTGTAATAAAATATCAACTCAATATTCCATTAGTATAACATTAAAATTTTTCTCCATTAATTTTATATCTTCCTTATACATAGTCTCTGATAAACCTGCATATTTGAATATTTAGACATTCTGAAGATTATTTAGCATCGATTTAATCATTTACAAAGTGTGTGATTTATAAAGGTCACTTTTATTTCTGAACTCACAAACAATATCTATCCAGAATATCATTGGCTTACAAATTTTTATTGTTTTAATTAAAACTCATATACCTTGTAAAAGTTATTTCCCATCTCTACATGTTTTTTCTGAAAATAAATTTACAATATTTTCTTATTTGATATAGTCCTAATATTTCTTATATTTATTCTTATAATACTTCTTAACCCCCCCCCCCCCCAAAAAAAAAAAAAAAAAAAAACTTTACTACAGCAAACATGTAATCACATTTAGTTTTCTATATATTTTTATTTACAATAATCAAGACAATACAGTATTCAAATCAATTTATTAATTTGCTGAATAATGATAAGTTAATAATTTGTCATTAATAATTAGCAGATAACAATTTATTCTAAAATTTCATAGTTTGAAATGCATGTAAATTTTAGTGAATGAACTATGATGATTAAAGTTAATTTATTTAACATTTCTTACATCTAAAAATATATAAAATTTCAAATTTTTCATTTAAAATATTGAATAATTTCACGTACTAATTTTTTTAATAGTTATTTTAGTTAGAATAAAGTAATTTTTAAATTGATAGATAAAAGTAAAAGAATAAATTAAACAGTTAATTAGTTGCTTGAAGAATCATATAAAATTCAAACACTACATTAATTTTGAATAAAAAAAAACATTTAGTTTTCAAGCTCTGTCACTCAATCATTACAATAAACCACTAAATGTATTTCCAGTTTAAGATATATCAATTAAAAAATAAATAAGTATCCCAACAAAAATATAACATAACTTTTATACTTTACTGAAGAAGATATTATAGACAAAGAAATTAATACTTAATTTGTTATATTATTTGAACCTATTATTAACAAATAAGTAATTGCTTGTAAAAATTGATAAAAATAATGTATAGATTCAAGATTTTGTAATTATTTATATAAGTGCAATACCTTTGTGATTATGAATAAACAATAATTATATTAAAAATAGCATTTTACTGATGTAAGAGATCATGAAAGTTTACGATGTAGATTTAAAATTAAAATGCTTATTTGTTAATCTATATCCCCTATGGGGAATAATCGAACATTTATTAAAAAAATTATATAAAATTACAATAATTAAATATGTAATATATTATATATTATTATTATTAATTAGAGGAGATTTGAATCCATACTTTCATGCTTCATTCAGTCATCAACTCCATCTTATACAAACGATACACATGACCACATAAATGTGAAAAAGATAAATGATCTCCAATAAATGTGAAAAAGATAAATGATCTCCAATAAACATATTTCATGCTGAACCAGCACTCATTAATTGGTCCAGATCATCAACTCCCACACATATACAAACAGTGCTCAGTTTATATTAAGATAGCAAATCTTAAAACTTTAGTGAACAAGCTTCAATCTTCTCCACTCTCCAACTCTTCAGCGATCCATATCACTGAAAATCTGATGATGGCATGTTCTAAACCCTTGTTTGCCAATTTTGTTGCCATACCCAATATGACAGGATAAGATATTTATGGCTGAAGAATGAAGAAGATTGAAGCTTATCTATTAAAGTTTGAAGATTTATTATCTTAATATAAATGGATCACTGGTTATATATATGTGTGTGGGAGATGATGATCAGAACTAATTGATGAGTTCTGGTTTAGCATGAAATATATATATATATATATATATTGGAGATCATTTATTTTTTTCAAATGTATGTAGTCATGTGTATCAGTTGTATAAGATGGAGTGGATGACTGAAGGGAGGTAAAAGTCTGGATTTAAATCCCCTTTAATTACATATTTATAACATATTACTAAATACATCATTTCTTTTTTTTAGTCCAAAAACAGTTTATGGTTTAAAGAATAAACTAATACACAATCTAGACACCTAAAATACAGAACATTGTAAATAAAGCTATTATTCAATTAATACCAAATAAAAAGGGTAAAAAAAAAAAAACAATTTACATAGAGATAATAAGGTATACGTTTTGTCACCTAACTATAAAAATAAATATTTTATTTTAATATTTTATTAGGTATGTTTTAAAAATAATACATGTAGTGAAATATAATTGCGCATTTACATTGGTTAATGGTAAATAATTGTTTTTAATAAGCTCTACATGGTCAATTTTATTTTTTTGAAACCAAATTATGGTTGCATATAAAATTGGCTCTGAACGCTTACAAATCAAATTAAAATATGATTGACAACAAATATGAGCAGATCACCTTAATTTGTTGTTGTTGTTTTTTAAATCTAGTACTGCTTTTTGAATATATATATTAAGTAATCGTTTAGAACAAAACCATATGCATGAAGGGTATATTTTCTTATTTTTAAAAAGCACCATTTGTTTATAGAACTTTATTTTAAAACATTTTGTTTTTTTAAAGTCACTTATATTTACGATCAATTATTGTTATTTTCAATATTTAACTACAATAAAAATTTAAAAAATATTTCAAACATGTTAATTATAACAATACTTTAATTTTAAGATACACTCTAATAAGATTTTATTAGAAACTAATATTGGAAATATGATTCCTGGAATTGCTTTGAAATACATTGTTGTCTGTGTGTATGATTTACTGAGAGATAAAATTTTCCCTTTTAACCCCCCCCTACCTTTTTGCATATAATTTTTAACCCATTAAAAAAATAACGCAAAAATTTATCTGTATAACAAGGTCATGTTAAATGATTATAAAACCTCATCTGCAGTAAAACGAAAAATCGCTTAGTTTATTATGTTTGCTCAAAGATAAGGTTCACCAACGTTACCTTTATAACGAGGATTGTTAAATGTAATCAAATAGTCTAACTATCAATCCTATAATTTCTTTGATCTTTTTTAAAGTCGAAAAAGCAAGAATTTATAAATACCATCTAAACTACATTTACGGTGATATAAAAAGTAATATTTTAATTAACATTATAAACCAACTAAAGTAATAAATCATAAAAATGTTTATTTTTTTTTTAATTGTGAAGTTAAACATTTTAATTTAAATTTATTTTTTATAACCCTAGAAAAAAATATGTTGTGCTCATTTATTTGTTTATTTATTTTAACTGGAAAAAATTAATTACTTTTAATTTAGAATTAGTTTTGAATTTTAATAGTAATAAGACTATTTATTATTAATTTGCTCATTTTAAGATATAAGAGCCTTAATTTATTTAGCATTACATGTTAAGATGGTATAATAAATTTAAACAATAGCAAACTATAATTAATTGTTATTAGGTTTATCATTCCGTCATCCCGATTGTTTAATTACTTTAACCTACCTTTGAGTAGAAAACTTTTTTTTAAAAAATAAATAAATTATTAATTGAAATGTAAATGTTTGCATCTAGAACTTTTTAATTAAGTAATAAAATATGCAAATATTACAAATATTTTTATAGGAAAATATATAATGTATCAAAATCAAAAATTGTATATCATTATTAGCAGTTAACTATATCACAAAAATCTTTGCAAAACTTGCTAATTTTTTAGATGATGTCAGTGAAACAGAAAACTATCTAAACAAATTATTCTTTTTCACGAAATATATAAATCTAATAGATGCTATAAGATGGTAATAATAACTTCATACAATATTAAAACAATGAATTTATCAAAAAATTTTGAAATTTTAATGCTATACATAAAATTAAATATTTACATCAGAACAATCAATTGAACTTTGAGATTATCCAATCTTAGAATAAACGGTTCTGATGTAATATAAGCAGAATTCATTATTATTTTTAATGCAGCTGTTGAAACTAATTTGAAAATATTACATAATACTTTGTTTGGTATAATTTCAATTTTATATTTCTAAATTGAAATCAGAATCTAAATCAACTTTAGAATGTGTGAATATACTTTCAATATTATTTTAGATGTATTTTGAATCAGTACATCCTTCTAATACTTGGAAATTTCAAAATGTAAGTGATGATTATATATTTTTTAAATCTTTTTATTTTTTTGATTCCAATCAAAAATTTGAACATAAACAATGTAAATAATTATAATATTTTAAAAGCATTTGTACTTTAAATGATAACAAAAGTATTAATAAATTAGAGCCAAACTTAAGCATATTGTGCAAGTAAAAGTGTTATAAATAAGACATTGATAAAAGTTAATCAGTAGCATGTCAAAAGATTAATCAATTTTTTAAAACATTTTAAAACTAATTATTATTTCTATTATATATATGTATATTTAAATGCTTTATCAATTAATGATGATTAGAAACTGAATATTCATAAAAAAATACAACTGTACTATTTATTTACAAGTTTCTGTGCAGTAACAAGAACTCATGAATAATAGTGTACTTTACATAATAAACGTTATATATATATATATATATATAATACACACATTTTAATAGGAATAAAGTAACTTCCTTGTAATTTCATTTAAAAAATACACATGTTAACCCATTTAAAAAAATAATTAATAAAAAAAAATTTTTTTAATGTTTTTATTCATATAAATGCACTAAAAAATAAATTTTATTCAGACTTTATAAATAAAAATATGGAGTTCTAATGTTCAGAAATATTCTTAATTATACTTCATATAAATAGAAATTAAGTTCTAGGGCTTGTAATAAACTTATAAATAAACTCTTGTAATTCACAAATTACCCCAAAAATTATCTAAATAAAGTTGCAAATAATATCCACTTGCTTATATAATGCCAAAATAAATGTTAATTGGATATTTACTTGATGATCTTTTGAAAATCTGGTGAATTATTATACTATTTTTATTTCTAAACATTAGTGTCCTATGCTTTTATTTGTGAAAGCTGAATAATTTTTTTTTACTTTTTAATGCATTTATGTGAATAAAAATATTTCCTTTTTTTTTTGTATTTTCTTTTTTTGAGTTTTAGATATATAACACTGAATTATCAAAAACAGTTTTCAACAAATGATTTAGTCGCAAATTGTAAGAAGTGCTACTAAAAATTGCTATCATCATTGTTACATATGAAATTAAAACTTTTAGCTAATTGTTTTTTAAAATTGTTTGTAAACTCTATAAACTATATTGTCATCAGGAATCATATGTATGTAAAGTTTCTAATAGATTGGGAATTGGAAAATGGCTGAAAGTTGAGTTATAAGATTTAATTTAAGCAGGCAGATTAAAAATCAAAGTAAATTAAATATAAAAGAAATAGAATAGTGCAAATATGAAAAAGATAATACATTGAAAGAGAAAAACACACATATTGTTATGTCCTGAGAGTTTCTAAAACCAGTTAGGTAGCAATAATAAGAAGAACAATATGCACAGAAATTTATATATAACAATATTTATCCAATGATAATAAAAATGAGGTTAAAATCATTAAGAATGTAGTAATCTATAAAATTAAATAAGCTATAATTTATCCTCAAATGGAAACATATCATTTACATAAGGAGTTACCCAATTTCACCATGTACTTCCAATTTAAAAATCTATTGCACATACACACATGTATATTAGCAAATACATATAGTCCTTTTAATAATAACTAATGTTCAGCAATTCAAATATCTTTAATGGACAATATGGACAATGTACAATTTTCTTTCTTAAACAAATAAACTGCTTAAAGTTCATAATTTAAGTGATTTCTTGGCATACACAATTTATACATTTATTTAACCATTATTCCATTATTGCTTTTTACTTGCTATTTCATTAACTTCTGTTAAAAATCCTTTATTCCTTACACATAGTTGATTGCATGGGGTTTATTTATTCTTTGCTAATTTGTATGTGAATGCTTTTATTTGCATACAAATTTTATTCAATTAAATGTTTTATTGAGATGATCACTTTGTAGGTTTTTTTAAGAATAGTTTTTTTAAAAAGGTAAATGTTTCTTAAGTGAAAAAATTTGTACTATTTACAAAAGCAAGTGATTATTATTTACACATATGTTGTAAGCTTTTAGACATTCCACTTAATATAAACTGTACTACATTCAAATATAAGTGACCAATATGTATGTTTAATCATTAACTTTCTTCTTTTACTCTCTCAAAAAATAAATAATTAAATTTTACTATTTTTACTTTCATTTTTTTTGGGAGAATGAAAATTAATAATGATGAAATATAAAAACTACAATACCTTCATGAAGTTTTTAAATTGGTAAGAATTTGCTCCTAAGAGCATTTAAGCTAAAATCTACATATTTAACACTTTTTGATGGTATGATATATCATTTTTTAACACTACTACTTATTGGAATACTTTTTTGTTGTTATGACCTTCATATAGATTCAATACTTTTTGACAATATAATGCATTTTTGTTTACTGGAGAATTACTTCATTTCACATCTAACACAATTCCTCATTAATTGTGAAATCTATATTATATTATACTTGAATGTTTTTTTAAATGTTTCCAGTCAGTTCAGTGCTCCAACAATCATCTTATCAACTGTGATTAACCTAGAATTTTTCACTATAATTAATAACAAATGTACACCAAATTTTTTTCTATTAGTATTGATTGGCTAGCTAATGGTCAGTTTTAAAATGTTTCACTTGGATCTAATTTAAAATATGTCATGAGCAAAATAGCCTGAAGCACTATAACTGAAAATTATATTTTAATATACATATTTCAATTAAATTACATTATTACCCTATCTTGCAGAAATTTATTTTTTGAACTAAAACTACATGCAAATAACAATTAGTTCCTTATAAAAGCTAAAATATTCACATAATCAGAATAAATGAAATATTTTATGTGTATATTTAATTTTATTTTATGATTAATTGTTCATTAAATGACCTTATTCAAACACATCAGAGTATCAGGCAGTGTTTGGTCCTTATGCACTGTGTCATATATTAATTAAACACATATTAAATACAAAATTAATATAGTAAATAATCAATTTCATTAAATTTTTTTACTCAATTAAAAATGGTAAAAGATTTAGGATAAATAGACTTTTAAATGTCAGTATAAACATAATGATAAAAAATAAATAAAATTAGATTCATATAAATTTTAAATAAATTTGTTTTGCTAGAATATAGTAAAACATAATGAGATAATTTAAAAATTAACTTAAAATACAAGACAAATATATTTCAAATTGGCAACACATCAAGTTATTCAAAACTTACACATTTACATACCACAAATGGTAACACAATCAACAAGATCAATTTATTAACATCTCTAACTGAGTATAATCAAGTATAGCCTAATATCAGACAGTATCAAAATAAACACAATTATATTAATTTTTATCTAATATTTTTAACATTGCTAAAAATCTAATAAATATCAAAATCATGACAACTTACCATCTTAATATTATTTAAGAGTATGATGATATAATATTTATTCAGTGTTTAATTATAAAAATAAAACTATTAATAATGAATTCAAGCCTAGACTATATTCAATGCTGTATGATTAATATCATTTAAGATTTTGAAAACAAAATAATTATGCTTTCATAATTGTATCTGATTAAATAATTTCATTAAAAAGTGAATAATTTTTATTATTCATTAAATTTATTTAGCAAATTGTATGTCCACTTTTAAAATTTAATATAAATTATTTCAGTAGAGTTCACAAATTTGTAAGAAATTGTAACTATTTTCTAAAGAAAGTAGTTTTATATTGCATATGATTATTCATCATCAAAACATTTAAGATCATTTACAGATTTTTATATAATTCATTATACTTAACTAATATAATTTATTAGAGCAAAAAAAGAAATGGCCTTCAATTATATATACTTTTAAGGATATTATAGAAATACAATAAATAAAATTAAAGTTGTAAGAATATAGTATTGATAAATAAAAATATAAAGATAAAAAAATAACCTTAATGATTAATTAAATGAGCTTAAGGAAACATTTAATAAATTGGATCATTTAGCTAATATTTTGAAAATAAATAAAAAATAGCCGGAAGAGAAAAAGTTGTGAAATCTGTATATAAGATGAAACCTTTTGTAATTAATTGATAACCTTATAGAAAATATATATTTATATATAAAAAAGGAGACTTACAACAGGGATATTTATATTTCCTAGTTGAATTTTTCTTTTTAATTAAAAAAAAAAGCTTTTAAATATGTTGATTAACTTTTATTTTATAGAATGTTTGTCTAGAAAAGATAAATTAGTGTGCATAAATAGAAAATCTGATGCATTACCTAGAAAATAATATAATTGATTTATAAATATGAAGATTAGACATGAAATTTTTTAACAAATTTGAAGCAAAAATTAATTTAAGCAAAATTAGAGTTCTATGAGCAAATTATTATAAAATGATGTTAGTTAAGAAATAAATTGAAAAGATAAATAATTCAAAACCGTAAGTGATGACAGTTAAGAAAGAAAAAAAAATGAAATTGAAAGAAGTTTTTCAATAATAATAAAATGGTTTGTTGAGCTATTAAATTTCGAATTAAAAAATGAAAGCAAAAAAAAAAGAAAAAGAAAACAAAGCGCCTATAAATATTCAGATATTAAAAATAAGTAAAGTACTCTGATTGGACGAATTAAAAAAGAGAGAAGAAATTGAATTGATGGTGCTTTTGTAGAGTCAAAAGAATATTGACAAACATAATAAAGAAGTATAAATGAAAAAAAAATGAAAATTGATATCAATCTTAATTAAAAAAAACAGTAAAATCTCAAGATCAGGTCAAAAGATTGCTCTAATTATATGATGGCTGGTTATGATTCAGACATTCTTTATTTTTTTAAAAGATATATATATATATATATTCAAAAATATCTAAATATATATATTTCACATAATTACTCAATGTCTTTTTACCATTCGGATTTGTCCATAGCATTATTTATTTAAGCAAAAATTCTTACTGAAAATCAATTTATTTATGAATATCTAATATAAAGTTATAAAGCATAAAACTTATTTATTATTTATTGTTACTGATTAATAACGTTTAACACTTTAGTATTTTGACTTTTTGAATTTAGAAAGTAAAAATGGGAGAAAACAAAAACAACACCAACACAATAGACAAATGATTAAAAACTATCAAAGCATATAATAATTCGGAAATAAAGTATACAATATTCAAAATACCAATACAAAAAGATAAATAATAGTTATAGCCAGATTATGAGATGTATGTTATAACCATATTGTTTAACATCAAACTACCATAGAAGATGGGTCAATGCTTTTTGGAGACTTCATAACCCAATATATAAGGTGTAGACCACTTCCCTAGCTGTAATCCACAAAATCATTGAAACAGAATGAAGTCAAAAACCACCAACATTTTTATAACTATCTATATCCTGGATATGACTATAAGAAGCCAATCCACTGCTTTATCATGTACATGATTATAAGAAAGCAGTCTACTACTTTTGAGATGGAAATTCATCTGTTATATTTATTATTTTATTTATGCATGGACCACAGATAAAAATAATTTTACTATCAGTCATCACCATCAATCATTATTAATCCATTGCAGGATAAAGATTTCTCCAAGCTCAATCCATCTTCTCTGATCTTTAGCTTCTCTTCTCCACATCAACCCTACACACTTTCTTATTTCATCCATCCATCTCACATGTGGTCTCTTTCTGGATCTTTTACAATCTCTTGGAATCCAGTTTAAGATTTCAATTTTCCATCTATTATCATCACTTCTAGAAATATGTCCAGCCCAATGCCACTTCAGTCTTTTAATTTTTTCAATGTTCTTTTACCCATATATTGCATTTTTGATCTCTTTTGTTACTTTCAACATGCATCTCTCCATACTCCTTTGCTCTTCTATTAAGTGTCCAAGTCTCAGATCCATAAGTAAGAACTGATAAAACACATTTATTAAAAACCTTTCTTTTCAAACACATAGACATATTTCCTTTTAGTATCAGATTATGTCCATCAAAAGCCCTTCAACCAAGTTTAATTCTATGATTAATTTCATCCATTATGTTTCCATATGTATTAATAATCTGACCAAGGTATCTGTTACTGTTAACTTCTTCTAACTTATTGTAATCAATCTTTTTTTCTTCATATTTTGAAAAAATCCATTAAACATTACTTTAGTGTTTTTAACATTTATCTTTAGTCATATTTTCCTACTTTCATCTGATAACTCCTGCAACATTTCCTGCAACTCTAAAGCATTATTTGCAAAAACAATTACATCATCTGCAAAATATAAATGACTTAAATAATCTTCATTTACTTTCACTCCTTTAGCTTCCCATTCTAATCTGCAAAATACTTCTTGCAGCACTACTATAAAAAGCTTTGGAGATATGGAGTTACCCTGTCTAACACCCTTCTCAATGTTGACTTTCCCAGTATCATTATGTAATCTAATTGTTGCTGTTGCATTTTTATAAATATTCTTTAAAATATGATGAATACTCTTGTTCTATATCTTGATGATCCAATACTTTAATCACTGAAGAAATGTTTATACAATCAAATGCCTTTTCATAATCTACAAATCCAAAGCATAATGGTAACTCATATTCATTTGTCCTTTCTATAACTTTTCTCAATACCTGAATATGATATACTGTACTATCAGTCATATACATATATAACAAAATACACTAGAATAACTTTATAAAATTAAAAAAGGCCTACATAATATTAAAAAAATAATTTCTTTGCTAATAACATAAAATAAAATTAATCAAAAATTAAAAGAACCACATAAATTTCTAGCTTTATTACAATTGCTATACTTTTGATGAATGCAAAATATACTTTAGTTTATTAATTAATGTTCAAAACCCCAAATTGTCTATTAGCCAGAAACAAATTTTACTTTGTATGGTTATCAACTTGAAAATGGAAATCATGTTAAGTACTTTAGTAGTTTTACAATGAAAAAAATAGATGTAAGTTGAGATAGGACAGTCTCCAATGTGTTGCTGCTTCCTTTTAAAAAGTTAAAAGTTAGAATATTTTATTACAGAGAAATAACTATTGCAACTAAGTTATATATAAAACTATTACTTTATCTAATTTATTGTGTGGAAGTAAAACTTGAACATCCTATGGTGCAATAGAAAGACATTAGAAAAATTTCATTTAAAGATGCTAATAAATTTTTAAAAATACAATGATAAGATCATAAAATCAATCATTATGTTCTTCCATCTCACTGGATCTGATACTATAGATTCCACTATTGTAGAATCATATCTTAGTATACTGAACTCATAAAAGGATTGAACAATACAAGACTTTTTAAAAGAGTGTTTCATGGTAAACTTGAGCAAAGATTTTGTGGGAGTGGTAGACTCATCTAATTATAAGGATAATCTCAAAGTCATTGTAAAGAAGTTTAATGTCTATTGAGAAGATGTGGCAGCAATATACATTGGATAGTTACAATAAAATAATATGTTGAAGTATTTCAGAAAAAAAGTTTTCTGCTAAAAAAAAAATTAAAAAACAATTTCTTAAAATATGAAGTAAATAAAAAAAATGGACCAGCATGTTGTCTATATGGACCTATTTTGTTTCACATATTAGTTTATATAATCATGCAAAACTTATTTAGATTAGTTTCTCTCTCCTCTCTTTCTCTCTCTTCTTTGTTTCTTTTTTTTTAGTTAGAATGGGCATATTCGTTTACAATGGCTGCTTATTATTTTTTATCATATTTTATTTAATAGTTAAATGATCAAATATAATTTTATAAAATTAAAAATATTGTTATTGAGGAAGTTAATTACAAGTAAATTATAATGAAAGAAATTAAAAATGGAACAACAAATATATTTGACCAATAATAAAAAAAACTTTAGGGGAACATTTATGTAGAGATTCAACAAAATATTTTTATAACATGCAAGTTGATGAATTCTGAACATTTAATATGTAAATGGATTTTTTTTATATAAAAATAAGTTTTAGAATTTTATTAAAAAATAACTAACAGGTCTAAACATTTCATCCTAATTAAAAATAATGAAGAAACATTGATGAAAAAAATCCCACCAAAATTTTGAATTCAAAATTATTAACATGTGTGTTTAAAGTGATATTATCTCTCTATTGGAGGATTTGCAAATAATTGCTGTTACTGAAAATATTGTGTATTTGTTATTATTCAGTTTTGGTAATAATTATTAATTTTTTTTGGCTCAACTAAAAAGATCATAAAGACAAAGTACAAAAAAAGAAAAAAAAATGTAGCACCCCCAGACATTCATCAACAAATATTACAAATGTTTATGAAATTCAGTACTAGGTTTGATACTAAATTTGATGCATGTCATAAGAAGTTAAAAAAGAAACTTATTGCTAAATCTGATGCTTCTTGGGTTAAATCAATTGGTAAATTTGATAAGCTTAATGCTAAATTTGTTGCTTCTGAGATTGAATCAAATAATGAATTTGACAGGTTTAATGCTTCTCAGATTGAATCAAATAATAATATAAAAAAGTTAAAAGAGGAGCTTAATGCTAAGATCGATAGTGCTCAGAATGAGACTATAAAAAAATTAAATGAGAAATATAATGATTCTCTAGTTAACATCATCAAAATTAAGGAGAGAATAGAAGAGTTTGATATGAATTGTAAAGACCAAAAGAGATTCTGACCAAAAACTCAATGAGATCAGGACTAATCTAAATATTTATAAAAATGAGTCATATATTAGGTTCAGTGTTTTAGAAGAGAAACTTGATAAATCCATTTATGAAAGAAAATACCAGTTGAATATAATAAATAACCAGTTAGATAATATAAAATTCCAATCAAATAAAGTTATGGAGAAATTCAAAAATGATATTGACATGAGAAAAACATAAAATATTGGAAAAAAATGTAAAAATGTGTCACAATGATTTTAAAGCTGAAATAAAGCAAATGAATTAAAGATTTGATATAGGAGCTCAGAGCTGAAACAGAAGCTATATACAGTGCTAATCTTAAAATAAAAAAGATGGTATATCTAAAGCTATTTTAGATAAAGTTAGTAAATTAGAAGCTATAGAAGTCAGTAGAGTTAATAAGGACAATGAAAAGAAGGACTTCTTAGATAAAAATAAAGAAAAATTCTTTAAATTTTATAATGAATTTAAAAACTATAAAAATACTTTCATACATTCTAGTATACCCTGATACAAGCTATTATAAATTTATTCCTAATGCAATAAATTATTATACTGAAAATATGATAAGTGGAAAATATGTAAAGAAATGACATGTAGAAAGATTTAGTATATTCTATTATATCAATGATGACAAACATTCAAATATTTGTTTAATCATTATTTATTATAATAATTTACTCATTCTAATAAACTTGTACTGTTCAAGTTAATCTGAAAAGGTACATCAAACTATAAAAAAGTTTTAAATGCACTAAGACATCTTTTTGCAGATCACACCAGAATCATAGTGCTGAAATATGCATTTATATTAACTTGATGCAATATGTAAATTAGGCTCGATATGTAAATGAGGCAATTAGATATTCCATTTTTTCTATAATGGGACACATAAATTTTTTTAATTGGTGTAATGTGAATTCCTTAAAATAGCCCAAGCCTCTTCATATTTTCTTTTTTTATCATTGTTCTTACATAGGAGGGAGAAAAGGTGTGACCTGTAAAAAGTTCATAATCAAAAAAGATCAACCTGTATTCAAGATTTTGTTTAACTTTATTGTGTAAATACTTGTGCTGGATGATTGCCATTGATCTGTTAGTACAATATTCACCATAATACCTAGAACTACAGTATGGAGCACTGCATAAAATTTTGTATATGAGCATGTTAAAGAGACATCGTCTTTTGCATTGTTTAACAGGTTGTTAAGTGTGGAGAGGGGATGGATCTGAAACAAATTCTGTATGATGGTTTTTTCAATTCAAGGGATGTAAGGCAGGTTTATCCATGCTTTGGTCATATTATTATTGTTTGGGTACAAGATTCACTATAAAACATAGAACTACAGTGTGGAGAAGGGCATAAAATTTCGTATACAACTTGAGGAGGATGTTTAGCAGTTTGTTACATGAAGGGTAATCTGAAACTAATACTGTATGAGTCTGTGCAAATATTTTGAAGATTTTTTGTAATTCAAGGAATGAAGGCAGGGTTATCCATGCTTTGGTCATATTATTATTGTTTATAACTTTGTTTATATTAGCATAAAATATAAACAAAGTTATAAGCAAATAATATGCCAAAGCATGAATAATTCTGCCTTATGATCCTCAGATTGTAAAAAAGCCTTCAAAATATTTGAATACATACAAACTTGGCTTCAAATTGACTCCTTACTTAACCTGGAAAACAATGCAAAAGACATGATACTTGTTGAACACACTTCTCATGTTGTATACAAAATTTCAAGCCCCATCCTATTTACAGTGTATCACATGCTTATAACTCAACAGGAATCATCCAGAAGAAGTATTTACACAATAATGCTAAACAAAATCTTGAATGCAAGTTGATCTTTTTCAATCATGAGTTTATTATAGGTTATGCTTTTTCTGCCTCCAATATAAGAACAATATGTATTGAGAGGGTTAATAGGAAAAGAAAATATAAAGAGGCTTGGATATTGCAAGGGATCTACATTCCATCAGTAAAAAAGATATCTGTGTTTCATTATCGAAAAAATGGAATATCTAATTGCTTCACTTATATACCAAGTCTAATTTACATATTAGACCACACTAATATAAAGGCATATTTCTAAATGCACATTCTTATTCAGCACCATAATTATGGCAGCAATCTGCCAAAAGCTGGTTCAGTGAATTTAAGACCTTTTTATAATTTGATTTAGTTTTTCAGATTAATTTGAACAAAACAAGTTTGTTCGAAATACAAACATAATTGTATAAAAAGAGTATAAATTATTAAGAATTAAAATAACTTACTAAATAAACAGTGGTATTCTGATCTATACAGTTTGGATTTAATTAAATTCAATAATATTAAGTACTAGTCTAGACAGGAATACCAACCTGAGATAGTAATAAAATATATGATCAATTTTAGATGCAATATTTATACCAACCATCTTATATGATACAAAAATTCCATGTTTATAAAAAATAAAGAAACAGATCATATTATTAATAATTTAAAAAATTACTTTAAAACAATTATCAAACTATTCCACAAATACCCAATTAGATTTAAATCATATGAATTAAATAAATATATTATATAGTATATAATGTGTTTAGTCATGAGAATAGACATATGTAATTCTTAACATAATTGGATTTTTAGCATTAGATATAAGAGTTTGGTATAATTTAAAAGAAAAGATAGGCATAAATTTGTTGTAAATCAGATGCCAATTATTATTTAGAAGTGGTTTATAAAAATGAATATATTGGTTTATAAATTAATTGGCTAATCCATTAAAAAAGACTTAATCCATTTATTGAATTAGCTTATAAATGCAGTGAATGCGGTTCCAAACTCATACTGCATTTAGAATGAATGTACATGGATATTGTATTCTCTAAAATGATTTACTGTTGTAAGTCTATAAATGAAAGAGATATTGGCCAAGATAATTAAAAGATTTATTAAACTAATGACCATTATGTTAGAGAGGTTTTAGATGAATGATTTAAGATAAATAAGTTGTACATTCCCAAAGTTATATAATAAAATGTAAAAGAGATAACTTAAGTAAAACAATCTACTATTAGATACAAATATAAGTTTAATATTAGAAATTGATAATCTTGATATACTAATATTAGTCTATACATTAATGACTTTATTTATATTTATAAAATATCTAAACCAAACAAAAAATTGTTTTTTCATGGAAGAGAGATAAAATGTAACACTGTAATTTTAACATCTAAATTAATAATCATAACTACAAACTAAAAAATTTAGTTGGCTTATCAAGTAAAGCAAATATTGATGCTTATTACTATTATTACATTGAATAGTAAGATTAGAAATGGTATTCATATTTTCTCATATATTACTACCTATTAGAGTAGATTATTAAAATAATCCAAGATGTCTTTTATACAGAGTTTATCAATTACAACTTCCTAAAAATATGCTTTTCAATTTTTTTTTTTTTTTAAGTGGTTAATGTTGAATAAAAAAATAAACACAAACACACATAAAAACAATTTTGAAAGAAAAAATATACAGGATAAAAAGAGATTAAACTACAATAAAAGAAAGTATTTAAAATAATATTAACACAATCGTAATTTTTATTTGGATAGCTAACCAACCAATATTACACTTAATAAGGATATATAAGGGATTCGAACTCAGACTTTCATGTGAACCTCAACTCTCCATGCCATCTCATATTGCTGACCCACCTGATCATACACGAGTTGAAAAGATAAATAATCACCAATTATACATATTTCATTTTAAATCAGCAATCATCACTTGGTCCAGATTACTATCTTCACACATATATACAATCAATGCAAGCTGAGCACTGATTGTATATATGTGTGGAGATAGTAATCTGGACCAATTGGTGATTGCTGCTTTAGCATGAAATACATATTGGTGATTATTTATCTTTTCAACATGTGTATGATCAGGTGGATCAGCAATATGAGATGGCATGGAGATTTGAGGGTCGTGTGAAAGTCTGAGTTCGAATCCCTTATATTTTACGTTAGATATGTGCAGGTATGTGTAAGCCTGTACAGTGTACTAATTTACTTAATAAGGATAATAATTGAAAGCTTGCTAGACTTTCACATGCACTACAGTTGTTTCTCAGACAGCCAATCAGATTTTTAAACAGCTGTCTTTTAAGAACGATCAGGCTTTTGACACACAACAGAGATTTTGATAAGAAAAGGATGATACCAACCTTTTCTCAACTTAACTTGGCTGTCTGAGAAACAACTATAGTGCATGTGAAAGTCTAGCAAGCTTTCAATTATTACTAATTTAATAACTACATGTGATTCTTCTGAACTAGATTCATGTATAATGGCTGATATATAAATGGTGGTTGGTCAGTACAAGTGTCCAGAATATTTATGATGATCAGAATGTTTTAATATCCCAGAATTATTGTTTCTGATTATTATATATTTTGATGGATAGGCACTAAGTTAGTGTATCCAAGTTAATATTTAAATAATTTCCCCAAGCTGGCAATGGCTCAATAGTTAGACTGGTCTACAGAAGACCCATTTTCAATCCAGTCATAAGACTGACTGTTGATTTATATTTTGTATCATTCAAATCCAGTCACAAAATGGATTGCTGATTTATTGTATTGATTTTATTCTGATTTATTTTGATGATGATATTCCCATTAATGATGATGATGAATAATTTTGACTTATTATAATGGAAGTTGCTCTGAGAAGTAACTGGCTGATCTCGTAGAGATTTCTATCTCATGCTCTCTTTAATATATAACATTACTTGTATTTTAAACATATTGTTTTATTATTTAAAATATTAAGTTGACTAGGAGTGATAATTATTTGCCATCACCCCAGGTACAACCACCTCATTTCCATCTACCCATACTGTTACAATATATATCTATATTGTATATTATATTTAACTTATCTATATTGTATATTATATTTAGATTATGGTTTGTAGATATCAAACTGTATGGAAGATGTAAACAAATAAATTAAACTAAACTATTATTATTATTATTGGTGTTGTTGGAATAATTCCTTCTAAAGTTTAAATAGCATTCTTATCTAAGCACCATTCATAAAAAATACAATTATGGAATCACTTTTTCCAATTATTATTGTAATTTTTCTAATTCAATTGCATTAATAAACCATTAAAATATTTTGCATTTGAAATAGATTATGCTTGGTGATTTTCCTTTTATTGTGCACTTGTGTTATATAAGTACTTTTGTATTTTAGTTGATATTGCTCAGCGATCAAGTACCTCAAGGGTAAATTTTAATTACAGAAGGTTTAGGATCATCATCATTATGTGATTTTATTTGCTGATGTGTAAGTGATATTATCATCATCATGATTATTATTGTTATTAGAGTTTAAGGTGACATAATTTTCCAGTTGAAATTTAATGTTACCAGACTACTATAATTTACTTTTTAAACATTTACATTATTAAATGATTTGATTCCATTAATTAAAAAAAAATTTATAGTCAATAACTAAGTATAGGGATATTAAATCTCATTTAAGAAGAATTAATATAATTTGACCCTGAAGGATAGTTAATAGCTAAGTATAGGGATATTAAATGTCATTTAAGAAGAATGAATATAATTTGACTCTGAAGGAATCTTTATATTATTCTCATGATCAATAACTCAAGAATAAATCTCTCTTTCCCTCTTTTTTTAATTTGATACACATACAAGTGATTATGGTCCTAGAATTCTTAAGAATTTTGATTGATACATGATTCTTTATTGGATATGAGTTATGTTGAAAATTATGACTAGGGCAACTTTTCAATATTTAGAAAGTATTATTCACCTAGTACTCTTTCAATAGTATATGAATGATCCATTGTCAAGATACTCTTATACACCTTCTTTAATACCACCTTATTTGTATTTCAATCAAATGATTATTGATCAATTAAGATCAACTGTTCTGATACATTTTAATTTGACTTTATGATTATGAACAATTAAACCACCTGCTGTTAAAAATAAAGACGAATAAATTATCTGTTGCTAGAAGTGACTCCCAATAAAGTAATTTTAGCATTCAAATATCATAAACTACAATTATTCAATATGAAAGTACTCAAAAATAAAAACCATATACCAAGGCAAATAAACTGAACTTAATTACATTAACCAAATGATACAGATGAAGTCAAGATAGTATATTAATGAATTGATGATGATGAATATTTTAAAAATGGAAAATATTCCTGGTGATTCTAAATACTGAAAAAATCAATAAAACAAATTATTGATTAATCAGCATTAATTTTTACATATATAAAAACGGGAAATTTAGAGAAAACAGAGAGCTCCATATATGAATTATCTGTATAGAATTGAGCAAAAATACCGACATGGAAAAAAAGATTTAAAAAAGTATGCAACAAAATCAAGTGAATATAAAAGAGAATATACTATGAAAAAATAGAAAGGGTGGAGCAGCATCAAATGAAATATACAGTATGAGCAAATTAATTTGGCTCTAAAGTAATTGAAAAGAGTCAAATGAATATCTAGAAGTTTGACAGTATGGAAGATAAAATAGAAAAGAAATTCTAAAATATGAAAAAGAACTGTGAGCAGCAGTAAATAGATATAAAAATAAAAGATAGTCAGAAATATATGGCTTGTAAACACATAGTTTGATAAAAAGAAGGCACCTAAAAAAATTTCCAAAATTAAATACACTAGAAATTAAAAAATATTTAGAGAGTCATTGAGAATACTCAAGAATGGTAAATCTAAAATGGGTACCTTAAAGAAATGTTTTAAAAAGTTTAAAGAGAGTTTTAGTAATATTAAAAAAAACAATTGTAAGATCAAGTAAATGGTGTCAAGATATACAAAAAGAGATGAAAGATTTGTAAAGCCTAGATGATAAATGTAAACAAACTTTCAAGGAACTTATTAAATAGGGATTGTATGAAGCAAGAATGACTCAAAACAAGACTTTTCTCTTTTAAGTTTAATGAAGGTTAAGTAAAAAAAGACATGTAAAAATTAAAAAAACAACAACTTTGGAACACTCTAATCAACTTGTCAAAAATGAAGTAAGCATTGAATTGTTATAAACAAATATAATGAATAAATTAAAAAAAAACACACAACACAAATGTAGAAGAAGGTCCTCACTTATATTCAAAAAATTCTATGATGTTATAAATAATGAAGTAGAAAAATAGAATTCATTTATTCCAAGTTTAATGATTTTCCTTTATCATATAAATTAAGAGAAACTTCCATTCCAATAGAATCCACTGAATGAATATATGAGATAATCTGGAGGGAATTTACTTAAAGGATATTAATTCCATAGTAAGATAAGGGAAAACTGCATTAAATATCTGTAATGTTTAAAGAAGGTTTTCTGTTTAATCATGCTAGGAAAAATAGAGAGAGGTAGACAGAGGTCTACCCAACTTTGTTGGCACTCATTATTTAATAGCTCCATTATATGATCTTGCAGAACTTTTATACAAAATGCATTACAATGCCAAGTAACCAAAGAAAGATATCTTCCAGGTTAATGCAAAAGTTTTATATACTATTAGGATTCAACCTTGAGAGCCCTAACTATATTTATTTATTTGAGATTTTTTGTCTGTATATTTAGGCATAACTTATCCAAAAATATAGAACAAATTTTATAAGCACAGAATGGAACAAATAAGAGAGGTTCTCATTGCCATAGTCATATATGATTCTCAGAATTTACAATAAAAAAAATACAAATGATATAAAGTCAGTCATAAAAATTTACATATGATCTGCTAAATAATTGACAGAAACACTAGAGTAGAAATCCAAGCTCCCCAATAATAGACATGAAAATGTTATGGATATGACAAGCCTTTTCTAAATAGGAAAAGTTATAGTATGTGAGCTAATTATAATATCAACCACATCAATGTTTACACCAATATTGAGAGCTCACAAAGATAAAGTTATTAACTGGACAGAGTACTTTCATATTTATTTTTTGACTACCATCCCTCCTAGAATGTTTTCCAATGCTAAATTGCCTAAGCTGGGAGTGCCATTGAGGCTCATGTTGAATTTTGGTGAAGTTCATTATTTTAATACAGCAAACAATTGGTCGACACTATTGGTTTTGGAAGTTATACCATCAAGTCATCTTTCGAATTTGTTGGAAAAATTAGAAATATCAAAATAGATCCGGATTTTAAGATTGCAGCATTAGATGTAGCCGAATTATATGGATCTATAAACAGAAAACTTTTTATAGACATAATTTAGGAAAGAACTTATGAAGAGAAAATGTCCTAAAGCATGAATGAACTTTATATTAGATTTCCTATCATAGCTTGACAAAAACATTATGACAATATATGAAGGGAAATGATTTATTATGAAAGATGGTTGGTCTATGAATCTTCCATTAAGTGGCAAAGTTTCAAGTATATTGCTTAATTATTTTAAACAACAAAGTCTGCCCAAATTCTGTTCCAAAACCCCTAAATTAATATATACTAGATACATTGATGACATGTTTGTAGACCATGTAACATAATCTTGAATTTATTAAGAGATATGCAGGCACTTACAAAATTAGCTATAAGTGATTCATGGAAAAATTAACAACAGGAGTTGAAATATTTGGACCTTCTGATACAATAAGATGCAGTATGTTTCAACCACAGGATGTTAATCAAACCTTTAGAAATCAGAGGATTCACACATTACAGATCAAATGCACTTAAGATCCACAAATTAGCAGGACTGTCAGCATTTTTGTTTAAAAATCATCAGCTATGCAAATTCGAAGCTGTCAGAAAAACCAACATTGATGATTATATTAAAAATTTGATAAATGTGAGTTTCAAATACAGTACATTAACCAAGAGAAATGAGCAATTTAACAAAAGATTAACAACCAACCAGATTAAAAAAGACAAACCACACTTAACACTACCATATATTCCTAAAATAGCTAATTATCTTGTTAAAAACTTTTCCAAAGAGTTTAAAGTAGGTTTTCAAACCACACCTAACACAAATAGACTAATTAACAATGCCAACAGTAATATTAACCTAGAACAAATTCCCCAAGTAGTGTACAAATAACCTACCCACAAGAAAGCTCTGGCTACTATCAGTGCTAGAGTGGCTCAGCACACATATGTATACAAAAGAGCACAGAATAAAAATAAAGGCAGTTCGGTGTTCTTACATTACCAAAAGGCATCTAGCCACAGGTTCAAACCCAACAATTCCAAGATTGTGTGATCTGAGAGAAATAATACTAAAAGAAAAATAAAAGCATATTTCATTGTGAATGACCTGAATGTCATCAATAGATGAGATACATGCTTTGGGATTTCAAAAAAATGGTTGTGTTAAATGATTTGCATATAAAACAACTGCTCTGTATCACTAATGACAAAGGCTATGAATATGGGAGTTAACATACTCCAAAAGCACTAAGCCAAATATTATTATTATTTTAATAACTTTGCCAACTTGCATTAAAGTGCAACATAAGCCATATCAACTACTATATTTAAAAATGAAGTCAGACATATTAAATTAAGGATCTTGGACAGATGTAATTAAGTGGTACAAAGACAAAAAATCTCAATAGAAAATTTAAACTATGAGAACCAAAGAATTATCCCCACCAATGGCAAATGTTTTTTAATGTAAAAAATATTTAATTAATTAACTTGTAATATTTTAATTTTTTTAAATTATAACTATATAATAGTGATAATTGATTATTTGAGAGAATCTTATAGGCCAATAAAACCTAGGACCATGCAATAAATTTTACAGTCTTTTTGAAGAACCATTTGAAATTATCCAGGAATATAACAATTCATTTATAATTAGAAATAATATAGAAATATTTGTTTTTATAATTGCCAGAAGTTTAAAATCTTACTACAAGTACAACTGTAATCAAACTCAATAATGATAACAAGAAAAGTTAATGAGACATGAATATATGAATCCATAAAAATATTAGCAAAAGATACTTTTTTGATGAAAAGTACAGCATCATATATCCCTAATCAATCTGATTTTATACTATTTGTGTTAAAGAAAAAAAAAGGAATGTATTAAATAAAAATAAAGATTAAGTTTGCACACACATATCCCAAATTATTTCTTAATCCTAAACAAAGAATAATAATGTTAATTTTATCTTTCCTTAATTTAATAATTTTGTAATATCAGTTATATAAAAATGTGTTTCATTGTGGTTGTTTTTTTAAGATACAAAAAAAATTAAGTCTTAAAATTGCATACATAATTAATTGAAACATAGAAAAATATAAGCAATGCCAGAATCATCTAAGAAGAAGAAATTTTACTTTATTTATTTTGATAAAACAAGATGAATCCTTTGCACCGAATACCTTTTGATAACTTCTCAAGATGATTTGAATTTTATTATTTAATTTTTTAACTCACTCATGTCAGTGAAACCTTTTATAGAAAGAATGGCACTACAGTCATTTCTGATTTTTTTAAATTTTCTTGAAGCTATTTGTGGCATTAGTTGCCAGTTTTGCACTCACTTGACAGCAGAAACTGAAATCAAAATATAGTTTGATTTATTAATAAGATTTAAAAATCTGAAAATGTCAGTATTGTATAGAGAATCTAATATAAACAAGCTGACAATGGCTACTAACTAGTATATTATTTATCCTCAGGATCCATAAGTGCTTGCAATAATATTTTCAAGTATTATTTTTATTAACTTCAAACAGAAGTGTGTATTTTTTGTAGTACGTTTATATATTTATGATCAATTTTGCACAATATTTGTAAAATATTTTAAGAACAAAAATGTTTATAATTACATTCAAATTTTAGTCACAAATATTTATTTTTAAAAAGATAAGTCAATAGAAATGTAATCATAGTAAAGCAAAGTTATGATTTGCAAGAAGGAATACCTCTATACACACTGAGGCAATTAATTTTTTTGTCATTGTTTAATAAATGTACATGAAATTTCAACATTTTAAACCGCACTTTGTTGTATTATGATGCTTTCACAAGAATTTATTCATATGTTTGAAATAAAATTAAAATGTTTTTTTTTTCATTTACTAAAATATTTTACCAGCAATTATTGAAAAAACAAAAGCTATTTTCCTGATTCCATATTTTAGTTCATTACTTTTTTCTATATTTGCAAAGTTTAAATATTATTTTTAAAAATATTTTTTATTTATAAACTTATATTTTTAATAAATAAAGTAAAAATAATAAATAATGGTTTAATTATTAATATTTTAAGTGATTATTATGATGGATCTCCATAGTCAACATTAGATCTTCTTGTAGTTATTTTTCTATTTTTACAGTAATTTTACTGTAAAAACTAAGTTAAAGGAATATTAATATTTTAATTTTAAAAATATTTTGAAGATGACAGCATTTTACAGATAAATTATTACTTCAAATAACTCCTTTGTTGCTTCAAAAAGCAGATTCTTCAGTCTTATGTTGCTAATTGGTAATTTTTAGTTGTCAACATAAAAAAGTGCCTGCAAGGGCTTTGAGAGTGTTGATTATTTTGTGTTAGATTTTACAAATTTCTAACATATTTTCCATAATTAGTTTTATATTTATAATTATTTTTTAATATTGATTTCAAATTTATTTATTTTGAAAAACAGTGTGGTTAAATTTAGATTGTTTTTCAAAAATATTTACTTTTAGATGAAGACAAGTCAAAAGAAATCAATAATACACAGGCAATTTATTTTTGCCACATTTTTACAGTTATAAATATTATTTTAAATAAAATTACATTAAGTTTAATTAATCTAAATGTAAAATAATTCAATCACTACAAACCAAATTAAAATAATTCTGACTATTTTACATTATTATTTTATTATGAATAAAGCCATAATTGATTAATAAGAGACATAGTAATTTAAGCCAACCTGCCAATACAAAGTCATAATTTATTAATAAGAAAAATAGTAATTCAATGCAATAAGCGATGAAGTAGAAAAATAAATATTTAAAATATTAAAATAAAATGTTGAAAATATAATCCAAATTTCCACCAAGAATATCAAAAAATGTTGCAATAAAAGGGTCTAATGATTAAAGCTTTATTCTGTATTGTATTCTATATTGTTTACTTTATTTGTTAAAAATGTAAGTTTACAAATGAATAACATTCTTAGAAACAAAATTTCAACTTTTAAATATATAAAAAAAAGTAATAAACTGAAATGTGTAATCAGAAAAATTGCTTTGTTATGTTGAAATTGTTAATAAAATGTTTCATGAAAGAAATAAAATGTGTCAGCTCAATTTATATAATCATAATAAGTATTTGTTAAAATATCATAAAGTAACAAAATTCCATTTAAAATTTTTATTTATAATTGTTTTAATAATAACAAAAAATATCTGCTACAATTTTCAACAAATCACAAATTCCTGATTTACTCTTACTTGTTTTTCTTGACTTTTTTAAAAACAAATATTTTTGAAGAAAATCTGAGTGTAATCATAAATATTTTTATTTTAAAGTAAATATTATACAAATAGTTTGCAAAAATAATCATAAATATATAAAAATGTTAAAGGAATATTCAATTTTCTTTTTCAAAGGTATTATGAGCTTTTCACAAGATTTTTAAGGTCTGAAAATAAAGAATCTAACAATCAGAGGCATTAGCAGCTTATTTGTATTAATATTTCCATATAATACTGATATCTTCAAACATATTTTTAAAAATTAATAAATCAATATATATTTCATTTCCAGTTTTTACTATCAAATAAAAGCAAAACTGACAAAAGAATGCTACAGATAACCACAAAAGATTAAATTTAAGCTGACATTATTGATGCATCATTACTTTACATGAAAAGCTTTGGTGAAGCACATGATTGCATTAAAGTAGTTTGTACTTTTAAATCTTTTAATTACACAATTTTTGAACAGTCCTCTAATTACCAATGTGGTATTATTTTTATACTTCTTATTTTAACCTCCAATAATTTTTGTATGAATATATTTGTGTTTTGACCAATTTGCCCCCTAGTAAATTTTTCCACAAGTTTTATATGTTAAAATGTTTGTTTTCTGTATATTTTATTATATAAAAATTTCATTAAAAAATTATGATAGATGGTGGGAAATTCAAATAAAACCACCTTACAAAAGAAATAAGTCCTACTTTGATATATTCAGCCTTTGTTCCAAGGCAAGGTGGTAAAATGTTTGGCATATTAATACATTTTTTAAAGAAAATAGTTCCAATGACCAAAAACGTGTTTATTTGAGAATTTATTATGGTTTTAGATTTTTTTTACAATAATTTACACTACATTTATTAGATATCAAGTAATATAAATTATTAATAATTTATTTTGACTGGAAATACATTATTTTCAAAAATATAATGTTATATTAGCAGCTAATGTGAATATGACCTTAAGCTATTTAGAAGCTGAGCTTCTATGTAAGCAATCTACTTATACTTACAAGTATAAAAATATTGCAATTTTGCAATAAATATTCAAAAAATTTAAGCTTTTAAAACATAATTAATTAGATATAAGAAAAATAAATAAATATTCATTCAAATTTTCAAAATAATCAGAAATAATGAACATTTCTTTGATTTTGTAAACTGAAAATTATATTTCTGAAATGATGACATGTAATCTTTTTGTTTTGATTATGATCTCATTTTTTTAAATATTTATAGAAACAAAATGTGAACATTTAAAATTTATTTCAGTAGTAAACAAAAATATCTATCAAATGAAGTCAAATTTATTATTTTCTGATAAGTAATTATTATTTAATCATATATTTACATTGATGGGTGAGACAAAAAAACATTAAAAAATGCTGAAATGTTTGAGTCTAGGCTGCACTTCAGAAGGGTTAATGAATAAATTGTTACTTTCTATCATGCTTTTTATTTTCTTAAAAAATATAAGATTAAAACTAAAAAATATTTTTAAAAATTATACATCAACTTTGCAAACATAAAAAAAAATGTAATAAGGTAAAACACATAACCGGAATAATAGTTTCCATATTTTAGCTTTTGGCAAAAAAAAATCAATTTAGAATAAAATAAAATTTATTTATAAATATATTTCTATCACTGAAATTAATTTTTGTAAAAAATACAGAAAAAAAAATTATATGTAAAATTCTAAATTCCATTTATAATTATTAAAAAAATGAGAAAAAATAAGTGATAAAATGTTTAGTCTAGTTAATTATTTTTACCAATGACAATTTTATATTTATATTGTTAGATTTTAGTTAATCCCATATCGGACAATTTTTCTTATTTGTCAGATTAAGTAAAACTGACTGTTTTTATTTGTCAATTACATTTTTCTATTTATAAAAATATTAATGTGTTATAATCAAAATTGTTTTAAATTAACATCTAAAATTGAATTATTTTACAAATTGCTCAAATATAATTAAAATAATTTTTAACTATAAAAATATGTAAGAAAAATTTCCAAAAACTTCCTACAGTAAAATAAAAGTATTGTTTTTCAACTAACTATAACATGCAGTTATCATTCATTTTTCTTGTCTTAACAGTAGAAATGCTGATTGTTCATTTCTGTTGTCTTTTCTTCTTCTAAAATTAAATATTGTAATAAAAATCTAAATCTAATCACATTATTAATTAATATAGTGTGAAAAATAATTATAAATATGTAAATAATTATGAAAAATAGTTGTTTTCTGCTGGAAATTACCAAATGTCATTGATTAGCAAATAGCTATAGAGTGTTATTTATTCCACTCAATTAATTTATTTTTAAAAATTAAATATTTTTAAATAAAAGTCTATATTTAAGTACAATGTTAGTATATATATATATATATAAATGTAAAGGAGGCATTTTACATCAATGGAAACATCCATGCCATTAATAGAAAAGATACTTGCTTCAAGATCTCGAAGAAATGGGCTACATAATACTAGCTTATTTGAATATTTGTATTTGAATATATTTTATTATACATTTTATAAAGGCTATGAATATGAGGCATGGATCCTCAAAAACATTAAGCCGATAAACTTTAATACTAATTTATATCTTCTCTAATTAACAATTATATATTTTACATATAGTGAGAAGTAAAGCTATATTTAGTAAATAATTATGGAAAATATATTTTTTCAAGTTCAAAATCTATTATGAAATAATAAAACATTTTACATGTGAGTTCTGACATTGACAGTTAGAATATTTTCAACAAGGCAGGGATTGCCAGTTGGCTTTTTGTAAATACCATATATGACAATGGAAATTTGTTTTTTTTTTGTTAAAATAGTGTTACTTTTGTTTAAATTAAAATTTTAATATAAATTAAGCTAACTTTTTACAGTAAAATGAGGATAAAATGAAGAAAATGTAACCAAAAATGGCCACACTTAATGAAAAATTATAGTTCTAAACCATAATGAATGATAACAGGTCAACTTATATTCTTCTCAGAAACAAATATTCTTGAATAAAACCTGAGTGTAAATATCACATTCTTATCAAAAGCCAAATATTTCATTTAATTTTACAAAAACTATTGTAAGCTTACTATTTATAATTTCAATATTTAAGCAAAAATTGATTCATACAAAGGCAATAAAAACTTTGAAAACAATGCCCACTTACATAAATGCATGACAACTTTTTTTTTTATACAATACTGATTAGTGAGATATTTTATCTGGAATTAATATAAAAAATATATTATGATTAAAGCTTTTACTATCAAACAAATAGAAAATGCCAAATAAATGCTACAAATGGCTGAAATTGATGTATTTTAAGCTGGTTTATTGCATCGGCACAAAACTATATAAAAGACTTTATGGGGAAGTAATAAAAAATATAGAAATACCCTGAGAAAGCTATACAATCAATAGGCAATACCAATAAAATTTCTTATTGGATTTATTTTAAAAGGATAAGATGAAACTTCCTCACATTTGGAATAAAACATTCAGCTTAGCTATATTTCAGTTTTTATTGAATAACTTCCCTCCTGATAATAGATCATTACAATTTGGAGATTGAAGTCAAATGCATTTGTCTTTAAAGCAATTATATCTGGGTCTTGTTTTCCGCGATAGATAGGTTCCTCGGAAAACATGCGCAAATGAAATCGTGCAAAAATAGATGTAACTTACATTGAAAAAGGGGGATGCGGTCTGTGATTTTTCAAAATTCGCGTAAAAGCAAAGCACCAATGTAAAATTACTTTAAAATTCGCGCACAAAAAAAAATAAGGAAATAAAATATGACTAATAAAAAATTTCAAATTTGAAAAAAATTGATACAAGACAAACTCTTTTTAACTATAATATTTAATTTTATTCAAAATAATATATTTTTATGCATAATTTACATTTTTTTAATACACGTTTTAATTATTATCGATATTTGCCGAAAACACGTTCATTTGCAAACTGAGGAAATACAACTAGTGCTAACTTCACACTCATGTTAGGTCAATGGATTTCTGGTGACAACGTAATTAGTAATTAATCTTTGAGACGATGATTTTATTAATTGTTTATGAACTTAGACTTACGATAATAAAAAGACATTTATTCACCATTGCTGGGAAAAATTTAATTAAAACTAACAACTAAAAATTAAATTCTTATTTTTGTCTTTAATTTTCAATTCCGTTTAAAAATCAAATTTCGTTTCACTGCTATTACTCACCTTTTAAAAATAAACTTGCCGACACTAAATGATTAATAATTGATTACGTTCTTTTCTAAAAAGCAAAAACAGAATGTGATTTAAAATGCAAAATTAACACGCACAATGTTTGAACAAATTTACATCATAATCTTATAAGATTTACTATGTATATACATAAAATGTGGAAATCATGATTTTAATTTTATTATTGCATAAAATCTTACTATTATAAAGCACTGAACATATTGAAATTACTAAGATGAAAGTCGAATTCCAATAATGTGCTATTACTTTCAATATAACGTAAGTGCGCGAAATTTATTATTTAAAGTAATAGCGCATTATCGGAGTTCGACTTCCGGTGAGCTTCAAAATCACATAACTTCAAAATCGTGTTAAATAAGTCCGCATAAAAACAGACCCAGGTGCATAAGTAATGCTCTTAGGTCATCTTACCTGCCAAGTGACAAACTATTTATTTATTTCTACTTTATTATTTATGTTTATTTTAAAATTTAATTTTTAATTTAAACAATTCTAAATATTACATATAATAAAGTATTGAAAATACTTGAATATTATTTTATTTAAAACTTCAGATGAGAATATTCACTTTTTTATTTTTTTTACAAATAATTTGTCACTTTATCTGTTAAAAATTTTTTTAAAAATAAAATCACCATATAAATTATATTTAATTTTTATTAGCTTCAAATATTATAAAACGAGTTCGTTATTATATTAAATTATAGCAGCTTATTAATGCTATTTTCATGTAATATTTAGGTTTTCAATTCTTTTTTTTTTTTGCAAATCTTTGATTACTTACATTGTTCACACTTACTGGACAAATGATTATGATTATTATAATTCCAGAGAAGAAGAAATACTTAAGACAAATACAAATAACAAAAAGTATTTAAAAAAATCTGTATTTTCTCCTAACGTCAAGATAGAGTTGTGCGTGAAATACTTTTCAGTGTCTGTTACCCAATAATGCTTTATTTTTAATATTATTAAATGCTATACAACAAACTGATATCAGTTCTATGCTTTAACATCAAAGTATACCATTTTTACTAAAATTCTATATACATATTAAAAGTAATTTATACTCTCAAACAGATTTTAGTCTAATAAAGTACTTGAATATTTTTAACAATAAATTAAAATAATTTTTACAAGTTACATTTAGAGAATTAAAGCCAAAGATTTTTTCCTAATTTCTACATAACTGTGATATTTATATAAATGTTCAGGACATTCATACAGAAAAGGTAATCTATATAATTTAAACTTAGCTTTTATTAATGCTTAGCATGATTATGATGTGTTAAATATTGGAAGCATGCTTAGCATTAATAAAAGCTAAGTTTCAATTGTATAGAATACCTTGTTTGTATAAATGTTCAGAGCATTTATGTAAAAATTTAGAGAATTAATAACTTACTCCATAATTTGAATCAGTAAAAATAGTACAATCATTCAGCAAATGTAAATTTAGAAGTAAAAAAAAAAATTGTATTTGCTTTTAATAAGTTTATATTAAAAACTTCATCATCAAATCTATATTATAAAGTCATCTACACTTTTTTTAAACTAAACTACTATCATAAAAATAAATTGCAATACATATCTTATTATAAGCTGATTTTTTTTGTATTATATCTAATAATAACTTTTTTTTATAATCAAGTAGCAATTACATAATAAAAATAAACCCATGTCAGTATTTTCAAACAAAATTACAAACAGTTTTTATTTAGTTATACTAAATAAATATTTTGGCCAAATTATAGTTTTTCTGACAATAAATTTTTTGTATTTACTTAGCAGCAAAAAACATATATTCATAATTTTTGATTTCTAAAACATCACTGATTTTTTGATAACAATTTATTTATGATTAGCAATTTCTTTAATAAAATTTTTGACTTTTCACTTGTCACAATAGATAAGTTAAAACAATAAAAGCATTCTTAAGATCAGCTGACAACTTTATGATTGATGTTTTTAATAGTTTTGAAACTAATAGAATATATAATCTTTTTATTTATAAGAAAGATATTTTAATTTTATCAATTAAGATATCTCTATTCATATCTAAATAAGTTAATGCGATTAATATATCATTAAAAGCAATAATCTTAATTTTGGTGTCATTTTTTAATTTTAAGGTGATAAAATGTTTTTAACTGATCAAATATTATTACTAATACATAAAAAAGTGATTTAATATGATTATAATATGTTGCTTTTATTGTATCAAAAATATATAAGGTGAGTATGATCAAATTATTGTATTTCTTTGCACTTCAATCGATGCGTTTTTAAATATTCTTAACAATTATTGTCTTTTTGACACTAAATTATTACATTTTTAAAGAAGACTTCAAATTTATTTCCTCCTTCTGCCAAGTAAAGAATGCCATTTTTTAAAATCAAATTATAAAAGAATCAGGGCATTTTGTGAATTAATGCAGGGGTAAAGAATGAGACAGCAAAGATCCAGATTCATAAATAATTAATTGCAGTTTAACTTTTTTATTTCAGGTTGATCTAATATTATGTGATCTCCCCAAAACAAAACATTCATTTTTTTAAGAATACAGGCTAGATTTTTTTTTTAAGAATATTTCACGCCTTGTATAATTTTAGTACTTTAAAGTTGTAGAAAATTATCCATTGCGTAACAAGTTATTTCTAACAATATGTTTGGGATTTTTTTTTTTTAAATTAAAGCTATCATTTCAATCTTAAAATATACTAAATTATTAATATTGGTGTAATATTGAATTATATTTAATATTTTTTATCATGAATGCTTCAAAATGATAGGAATAGAAAATGCAATGTGCAAAAATTTAAAAATACCAAACCTTGCGTTTAAAACCAATCCCACTATTTTTAAAATTTATTTTTCTTAACAAAATGTATATTTAAATTTTTAAAAAAGTTTAACCTTTTCACAGTATTAATCAACAAAGGATAAAATCTTTCCTTTATCGAACTTTCTAGATCTAATACTGAAAGAAAGTTTTGATAAAATTGTCAAAAGTATCATTGCAAAATCAAGTTATAATATAATCAGTCTTTAATTAAATAATTAAATATATCTAGATTTTTTGAAAATAATAGATATCAATCTAAAATGGAACATCATTCAAGCTTCATTTATTTACTAATCTACATTTTTCTTATACATATTTTTGTTTATAAATAATACAAATATTATGGTAAACGAAAAATATTTTTTTTGTTATAAATAGTTAGTTAGTTCTTCAAATAAATATTTTAAAATTATCTACAATCGTTAGTCAAAAGTTTAATTATTGTCAGTTAATTTTCAAAAAGGAAATTTGGCAATTAATTTCATTAAAGCTAAAATTTTAATCATTACAAAAAATAAAATTCATTACTTATAAGAGCTTTACACTGATCAGGTTTACAAACTATCTCTATTGTATAAAAAAATGTAAAATGCGTATAGTTAAAGTTAATGACAAAAACTGTGTAAATAAATGGAGATCAAGAGCAACGATTTTTAAATTTACAAGATCATAAAAGTAGTATCTATAACTGTCTACTTAATGTAAAATAGCACATCAATAAATCTGAATACTATAAACTAATTTTTTCAAGTTTCTAGTTTAATTAATTTATTGAAAAGTCACAATGAAATAAGACATAGAAGTCATAATTTTCTATTTAATTTATTATAAAGTATAAAATACTTTATCATTAAAACATCAACTATAGCTTAATACAGATACAGTTTAAAATCTAAATATGTATACAGTTAAAAATTAATTAATCAAGAGATATTTTTTTATATTAAGATTGGCAGTCAATTCTATTTCAATTAAATCATTTCTTTTTTCACAACATATGCTATTTTAAATGATTCATTGAAGTTTAGAAAATAAAAAGTATAAAGCATTAATTAAGGAGATCATGTTTTAAGTTATTAAATCTAAGGATTATTGGTAACCTCATCCTAAATTGATCCATCTTTACCTCTCTTGATGGTAGCCTGGCCTCTGGATTTAGACCCCATCTCTCGATTCGTCAAGGATCTCTACTTAGTATCCTCTGCTTTATAACTTATATAGACCTCCTCCTTAAAGAAATTGAAAATAAACTACCTGGAATTTATATTCCTCTTTTGAGGGAGGAAATACACCATATCTCCTACATTGATGATGTCACCGTATTCCCTTCCCTCCATCAAATATTTACCATGCTTACAATTGATCTTGGAAAAATATGCCTCACAATATAATCTATACATCAACCCAACTGAAATCAGTCATTTGGAAAATCTGCAATGGCAAAACTGTTTCCTCAACTTACACTGCCAAGCCTCAAAAATTTATCGGCTTTCCCATTGCATTATCGGCCACTGCAATGAGAAAGCAAATACAGCAGTCCATTCTAGACAAAACCAAGAAAATAGTAAAATCCCTTTCTTCAATCATTTTACCACTACCTGAAAAAGCAAACTTCTAAGTATGATCATCTTGCACAGAATTAATTATTTTCTACCTATTATCAAACCAACTCACGCCTTTCAATCGAGTATAAATTCAATATGTTCAAAGTTATTTTGGAAAGGAAAGATTGTTGCCATCAGCATGATTAAAATGCAGAGACCCAATGAATTAGGAGGTGTGGGTCTTCATTCTATAGCTGTTTTCTATACACAAAAATCAATTAGATTACTCCACTCAATCTACCTTGAATTATCTGATGCCAACATCAATTTTCCTTTTGAACCTACTGACACACTTCCACCATTTACAAGTAAATGGATTAGTGATATATTCACATACACTAATAGCCTAGTTAACATCACAGAACAAACTCTACAAAACAAGAAGTCTTATTGGGAGACCTATAAGCTTATATATCCAAACCAAACTACATTGCTTTCTCAGCTAGGAATAAATAACAAGAAAATCATCAGATATTCTAAGAACTGGCTCGTTGAACCCAAATATATTGACTTTATACTCAAATTCAATCTTTCCTCAATTCCCACCAATAATTTTTTTGGTTTGGAGGAGGGGATTCACAAAGATTAATCCACAGTGTCAATTATGCCAGACTAATGATGAAATAATCCAGCATCTGTTTTATTCTTGCTCCTTTCTAGCTCCACTTCATGTTTTCATTGTTAGTAGTGTGTCACCTGAAATAATAGATGTTTTTTCATTAGCAAAGCCATAGAAAATGGCACCTTCTCCATTATCAGACTTTCCATTTTTCTCCATTTTGCAGTTTGGCTTACCAGATGCAAGCTAATATTTACCCAAACCAATCATGACATCTATCATGTTTTCACAGAATTAATCTCTAAAATTAAGGATAGAGACCAACTTCTGGCTCCATACCATTCTTTCCAGGAAACCTAGACAAGAATTAACCTCAGATACAAAACACTCATTGCATAAGACTAACTACATCCTTGTGCAGACATTAACAAACTACTCAATATTCAATTTATTATGAACTAATGTTTTCTAACTGACTACAATGTTATTGTATTTTTATTTTTAAGAATAAATTTCTCCTTTTATTTAAAAAATAAATAAAAATTACTTCATAAAATAATAATATAAAAAAACTACTACAAAAGTGATTAAAATAAAAATTAAATAAAAAATACATAAAAAAAGATGACAAAGGAAACTTTAAAGATTATCTTTTATTTTAAGTCCCATCCTCCTTTATATTTTTAAATATATTAATTCTAAAATAATTGTGCATCTTAAGACTATTAGAAACAAATATCAATTACAGCATAGTTTGTTAAAGATTTTTCAGATTTGATAGTTTAGGAAAAAAAGGTCAAAATAAGTCCCAAAAACAAGTTCTTTATGTTGGTATTTATAATGTTAATGTTAATAAAAGCAAGTGCTCTTTAGTTCTTTTCTCCAATATACATCTCAATTCGCCTATATATCTGCTACCACACCAACATATCCATTCATAAATGATGCAATTTTTATTTATAAATGAAGTTTTATCTTTAGAATTGTTAAATGAATTGTTAAATGCTGGCTATAATTAATTATAATACTATTAAAAATTTTAATATAAAATATAAAAATAAAAATATTAATAATAAGGTTGATTCTTCTACTAATAAAAAAATTTGGATATCAATAGCATATATTTAGAGTCAACAAACAAATTTCATAAGGAAAATTTATAAAGGTATATGTGACATTGCATTTTATGTACCTCCTATATTAAATAAATTAATAAATAACTTTAAAGATAAAACCTCATTTATAAATAAAAATTGTGTTATTTATGAATGGATATGTAGGTATGATAGTGAATATATAGGGGAATCAAGATGTACATTGGAGAAAAAAACTAAAGAGCACTTGCTTTTATTAAAAATGATTTAAAATATAAAACAAAATTGTAAAAATAATAATAATGTTTCAGTTTCCATTTTTTTACAATCATAATAAATCATGTATATATGGTTTTAATTTCAATTATAATAACATAAAATATTGCAAATTGAAAGAAATAACAATAAAAGAAAAATAAAGGAAGCTATGCTAATATATAAATACAAGCAGGACTTAATCAATAGGCAGACAGAAAATGTTATCGGAATTATGGAAAGGTTAATCTTTCAAAGTATAGTCGACAAAGACTACGAGAATAAAATAGGATAGTCAAAAGCGCTCCTAGGACTTAATCAATAGGCATACAGAAAATGTTATTGGAATTATATATCGAAGATAAAATAGGATAGTCAAAAGTGCTCCTATGCTCCTAGTATATTTTTGGTACTTTTCAAAATTTTTCGTTACTGTATTTTCTAATATTTAATTACAAGATTCCATATATATATAATTGAAATAATATTTTTAACGGTTTATAAATAATTACAAACAATCTTAAAATCCACAGAAGTACTTTCGGTTACTTTCTAAACTGCCTCAACTGCCATTAAAGTAATTAACGGATATTTTATTTATTTTATATATATATATTATCTTTAAATAAAATAGTGTGATCTTAAAAAAAACTGTGTAGTAAAATAATTTAATTTCAATTGGACCTTGTTGGGCTATACTACCTTATATGATTTCTAACATCCTATCTGCAAATGAGATAATAGTTGTATTTTCAAATCATTACTGTATAATAAAACAATAAGAAACTTTACTATTCATAATGGCCCAAAATATTATTATGTTTAATTTTGGTTTTACTAGTAATGCAGTAATAAAAATATTACCAGTATTGTCAAATCAAGATTCTATCTGGCAACAATAGAGACAAACATTTTTATATCAGAATTATATAAAATATAATGTAATGGATACCAAAATATCTATCAGATACAACTCTAGGTAAATAATAATAAATTATGTCTTTTTTGCATCCATTATGACTTCTAAAGAATTATTTTGGCAAAAAGTATAAATTTCTTTATGTGTTAGTTCATATTTTGATATAATTTTAAGAAGTTTATAAACTTAAAACTTTCAAAGTGCTATACTCCACAAAATACTAGGCTAAAAACAATGAGTTTTACTCCTGATATATATTGAATAATATATATATATATTTTAATGCATAATATACATAAAATATCCAAAATGTAACTCTTCAATTAGAAATTTCAATTAAGAGTCCATTGATTGTTAACACTTATGCATGTATATAATTATATTAAGTACTTGAAATTTTGCATTGGATTAATATAGTGAAATATATTATCATCTCAAAGATAATAAGTGAAACCAGAGATATGCTTCAAATTACATATGTTCCATCATTAAAAAAGTCAAAATATTGTATTCTGTAGATCATTTAGTGCAAGCAGAAATTGCATTAAAATCTAATGCTCGGAAATTCATATCTTGTATACATTTATATATTTTCTAATATCAAAATTGGAAAATAATAAAAATCCTTATGCTGCTTTTTATGTATAAAATTATTATTTGATTATATAGCTGTTGTAAAAAATTATTATTATTTTCTGATTATTATTTATATATTCGTATGTAATCACAAAATAAACTAATTTTAAATATATGTAAAAAAAAGGTAATAAAAATAATTGAAGAGTATTAGATAGCCTAATAGATGTTGCATAAACTAGAATAATTTAATTACATTTATTAAAAACTGATTATAAAATAGAATATACCTGAAAGATTAATAAATAAAACAATTAAGTAGTTTTAGAGTTGATAGAGATTTAAATAAGCAATAGAGGAAAGAAACCTGGAAATATAGAAACTCAAAATTTTAGAAAAACACCTGACTTTTTATCAGATAAAAAACTAAAAAAATTTTTTTTAAAATTCTATATTAATATGATATTTATAAACTTTTCAGTAACTGGATAAAATAAAAATACTTTTGTCAAAAGCACTCACACTATTGAAAATCTAAATATATTGTTATATACTCTTAACATTAATACAATAGCTAGGATAAAGTGTAATAAAAAAAATAGAGTGTTTTTATACTCTTTAATTTGGAGACTATTGAGTAGTGGTGTGGAATTCATAATAATAACATTGATGAAAAAGTATAACACAAAAGATGGATTGTAATTATAAAAAAAAAAAATTGGGATTATAGAAAAATGATAAAAATAATAATTTCCAATTCTATAAATAGCTAATGAGAAATAAAATGTACTGATGATCAGTAAGTAAATAAAATATTAATATTAGTAAAAAATAAAAAAAGTTATATGAGTGAAATATTTCATAAGTAGAAAAAGAAATTAAAAAGGTATAAGTAGCATTGACCTAAATATCTTTTTTCTATATTTAAGTCAATAAATGAATCTATTAGTAAATATATAAATATATTATGAAGAGACAGAATTAGAAACAAAAATATAAACAACAAATTTTAGAAAATAGTAATAGAAATTGAAGAAAAAAAATTAATTTGTTGTGGCCATGTATAAATAATAAATAACAGTAGATTACCAACACTGTTAATAAATTAAATATCAACTAAAAAAAACTTGAAAAGGTAGTTGTAATGCCAACAAAAATATAAAACATCGAATTCTTAAAAACAATAATAGATGAGAAAAAAAGACAATTGATCAGATATGGTCATATATAAAGAGTAGATGATCAGCAGATCAAGAATGGTGTTAAAATAAATAACAGTTGAAAAAAAAACAGAATAAAATATATAAAAAAGTAAAGATAAAGAAGAACTAAAGCTGTAAGATTAGCATAAAAATATTTACAACTGATTAGATAAAATATTAAATACAAAACTTATTTAAAGATTATACAATCAGATTTCCATATTAGCTATTTACACATTATTATCAAAAAAATTATATTTTCTAGTTGCTTATAATTTTCAAAACAAATAAGCTATTATTAATAAGTAAATTATTTATGAATTGACTAACTTATACTTTATCCATTTTGAAAATTGTAACACCATCAGTGTTTTAAATCTAAATTTTCCAGTAATAAACAGCTAATATCGTAATGTGATTAAATATTGAAATGTTTTATATTTTATAAGTAAATTTTAGATATTAAGCAGCCTTTTGAAAAGCAAATTCACAAAAACAATAAGTTTTATTATTATTATTTTTTAAAAAGCACTTTATCATCCATCAATGATAACTTTACCACTGCATCCCATCAACATTAGTACAAAATAACCTTGTATGAAGTAAAATGTCTATAGAATAATTTCCATTGACCTTTTAATTAAATGTTTTCTGCTACAATAACTTTTAAGTTTAAATAAATAAAATATGTTTATATATATCACTTTATATATATATTATTTTGACTTATTAACCTTTTACTTCAATTTCATAAATTATTAATACAAATAAACATTGAATTTTTATAATCACATTAAATTAATTAATAATAAAAAAATTCCAAAAAAAACTTTTTATTGCATAGTCTATTTGGTTATTTGCAGAACTTTCATAAAAAGGATTTTACTATAATTATAAATACTACTTATTATTTTAATTACTGTTTTTGTTTTTAATAAAAATAATATTATTATAATCATTTTAACAAATTATATAAATCTAGTACTATCTTACTGTTATCATTTCATTTCAGCAATTTTTTTTAATATTTAAGTAATATAGTTTTAATTTGTTTATTGTTTAAGCAACATTATCACATGCAAAGCATTAACATTTGGCCTGGTATCTAAAATCGTAGCCAATTGCATACGGTTTTCATGCTCAATATCCTAAAGATAGTTTAATGTAATAAAAAAAATATTTAAAAAAAATCTGATAATACATTATGCATATATTTGAAAGACATTTTAAAGGTATGGGAATTTTATCCATAAAAAATTGCTGAGATTTCTCTTATATTAAAAGACATTTAAATTTTTTATATAAAGAAGTAATGACTTCTTTCATTATTTATTCGCAAGATTAATTTGAAATAAAACTAAAAACTGGAAACACTTATTGTAATTTAGTACATCATAAAGTTTCTATTGGAAGATGTCATTTGAATGTCTTCTCTTCATATATTGCAGCGCACGAATATTTGATAAATTAGCTAGCCAAGAAAGTGTGAATTTATAGCTTGTTACCCCAACCTCTGCAGTAAATGAAAGAATTGAATGGCTGAATCTCATTTTTCAAATTGTATTTATATTGTCGATCCCCCCCCCCCTTTCCTTTCACAATCCTCTTAATTTTTTTTTTTAAACATATACTATTGGCTACGATTCTGATTTTCTTAAGTAGATAGATAATTTGACAGTTAAAAGTCATTACTATAACAATAAAAATAATGATGCAAATTAAGACATTTTCATTTAAATAAAAGCAATTTTCATTCTATTTAATTAATACGATAATAATTGCAGTGTTTAGTCAATGCTTGGACACACCTGAAAATCGTAAAGCAAGACAAAATTACATATAATTACATATTAATTTTCTACACATATTTTTAATCGTTAAAAATTAGTAAATATTAGAGGCTTTGTGTCATTTTATTAGTCATATTATAAAAGAAGAATTTTACTAAACACCTGTCATTCTTATAATGTTTACAATAAAAGAATTAAGTGGACAAAACGTCAGAGGGAAAATAAACACGACCTACCACCCACACTCATCCAGGGAAAATATGGTACACTGGTGATAATGCTGCTATTACCGAGACTTGCTTGGGAACATGATGTAAACGAGTTTGGTACACTACTTGAAACACTTTGGTTCAATTGGCTAGCACTGGTGACGCCATTGGCCGAAACTCCAACCTGAGTAGTGAAGGTACAATTTGCAGGATTTTGGGAACTGTTTTCGTTAGCAAATCGGCAAGATTTGGAAAGATCTGACTCAGTGCAAAACGGCATGTACGCAGAGTGTGCTCCAGGTTGTGGTGCGTACGGGTACAATCTACTGTCATGGGACCTGTAACATGCTGATTCGGCGGTATATTTTGATATCATAGAGTTTATAAAGTTTGAACTCATTTTAACATCTTGTTTCTCATAAAGCTGTGACCTAAAGTTAGATCCTTATAATTTCAAGAAGTTTTAGTAACTTAGATGGCATGTCTAAACGTGAAGTAAACAATAAGAACCAATGAAACAATTACTTCCATGTATGAACCAATCAAATTGCTACTAAATAAAAACTTATCAATATGTCGAAGTGCATCTTCCAATGAAATGTAAGCGTCCGCATACATTTTAAAGTTTTTTATTTTCATTTTCTTTTTTTTTTTTAATTCAGAAATTATTTTAATTATGTTTTCAAAAAATAAAATAAAAGTATAATATGTTAACAAACGTAAAATCTTTCTGAGAAAGTTTTGTGCTTGCTAAAAGTTTTAAAAAGTTCTGTCTCATAAAAGGATTAAAGAACTTATCTTACCTGTGATTACACGTGACTTTCAAACTTTGTTTTTGAGTTCAGGAGTTTTCTTTCCAAGAAAAGACGGCTGATTTTAGGTAATTCTAATTTAAAATCAAAGTAAACAGTATTAATATATAATCAAATACAAACATATAATTTACATATTTAAAAATAATTTTGTTAAAATTATTTGCCTGTTACATAAAATAAACACTTATTTCAATTATTTTTATTTGAAATTATGCAAATATATATTTGGTTATTTACGTATATACATACATTAGAACAAACTGTATTAAGACAATCCCTGACAACTACCCTAAACAATAGTCAGATATTAGCGTTGATTGATTATATGCCTATTGTTTTGATTGCAGATCTGACTTTGTTCAAACACTTTATATTTACAATAATAATTATTTTTAATTAACTAAGATGAAAAAAATAACTATATTTATATTTTAAAAAATATGGAGGGGGGGGGGTCTATTCATTCACTAGAATTTTTAAAATTATACAACTTTTTTTTATTAATTTTTAATTTTTAAAAAAATGAAAATACAATAATAATGTAATTAACCAAATTAAGTGAATAATAAGTACATTTATAGGATAATAGATAGATCAACGAATTAAAATATATATAAAAAAGATTTTTTAAAAACGAATTGATTTATTAGAAGTTATGGTTTTATTGACTTAGGTAGTTTATCCTCCAGTTAACATATAATTATTTCATGTAATAAGTTACTCAATCACTGCGTTTGCCTATCTACTGAAAAAAACAAAATTAATGCACTAAAAAAAAAAAAAAGTTACTTTGCTATATGCACATATATTTGTGTGTGGGTAAGTGTGCGTTGTGCGGTGGGGTGGGGTGGGTAAAAATCAAATATAAAAAATAGAGCATATTCAAAGTGATTTCAAAAGTGAAGCTCAATTATAAAAAGTATTATTTAGAAATATGAATAAGTTAAACATGCACTTTGGAACTATTTTTACCATTAATTAACAAAAATGATTATCAAATACAAAAATATTTCAGATTATTTCGGAATATATATATCTAACAACAACAAAACGAAGGCAGCTGGAATATGCAAGAAACAGTCGATTTAATTCATTATACAAATATAATTTAATAATTTTGATGCAACGACAGCATATTCATCTGCCATAGCAACAGCCGTTGTTCAAATTAGGGTCTAGTAAACTTGATTTTTTTTTTTTTTTTAGATTTTACTCAGGCTTGGAACTTTTATTTCAAATAGCTGATCCATAGCAAATAGAGATAATCATGCAGTATTGATTAGTAAATGAATTTCTGCTATTTTTAGCTAAAGAGTAAAGAAGAATGAAAAATCATTCAGACCATCACCATCTGAAATTTGGAAAAGATATACTTGAAGTTTTTTTTTTTTAATTTTTTACTTACATAATCTGTTATTTTAAGAGGGATTAAATATATATGGAAAAGCTTTTTTTTTTTTATATGATTTATTGACATAAATATATTTAATTATCAAATACACCATTTAATATTAGTATTCATCTATAATTATTAGTTTATAAAGAGTTGGTAATGTATATTTAACTATCTCAATTTCTAACCAAATCTAATCTAAATTGTTTTTTTGCATTTAAGTAATATGTTTAAATAATTAACAAACAACAAAATATTTATATAGAATAAACCATAATATAGTAATAATTGAAAACAGTTGTATTTGCAATGAAGGGATATATGGTATAGTGATTAAAACATTTGTTGTTCTTGCATTACGATCTAAGGTTCAAATTCGATAAAAATCCCCTCCCCCACGTAATTGAAGATTTAAAAAAGTTTGACTTATTTTAGATAAACATTTCATAAATAACAAAGCCAGTTATTCAACTATTGGTCAATAAATGGGTTTTTGTTAGTTTTATTTTAGAATAAAAAATTTGTAAAAACCCTCATTAATTGGCAACAGTCTATCCCAAAGGGATTTCATTATTTTTCTGTGGAAGAACAATGAAGAAGCGTTTGCTGTAGAGTGCTATTTATCAACAAATGCATTACTGAAGTATTTTTTTTTATATATATTAAGAACTATCTCATACAATTTATATTCAACAAATTTAATTTACTACAGATGTCTTCAAATTTTCGCCTTTTTTAAATTAAAATATTTTGTAATAGTAATTATTAATAACATTAATGAAATATTCTCAATAATTAATTTATCAATTATTTTTTTAAGACTTGGAGAGAAAACCCAAAGATTTTAGAAATATCAATTGTTTTATTTTTATATAATTGATCCAAAGCATTTTTTTCTATTGCCCGGATTATTATTATCATCACCATCATTATCATCTCAGCAAATAATGAATTTCAAAACTTTTTATAATGTACTCTATATAACACTTGTTTTTATTAATATATATTTTTAAAACGAATATTAATATATATATCAATATTTTAATATCAAATTATTTTTTTTTTAAAGATATACACATACAGGCATTTAAAAATCTCACCAACAATCCAGTTATAATAAATTTCAAAAAAGTATTAAGTTTAATAAAAACAAAACTATGAATTTCTTTTCTTTGTTTTATGGTGGCATAGAGAGATTTGAATTCAGGATTTTTCCGTCTATTCATCATCTATTACAAAAAAAGATTTGATAGTTAAAGAATATTTGAGCTTTAGAAATAAAACAAGAGAAGCAAAGCCTTTAGCATTCTTTCTAAATTAGAAAGATATTTATTCAAATTAAACATTAAGTAGTTTAAGCACCATCTGGTTTGAAATAAAAAGTGAACATATCCCTTATTAGGATATGGTAGATATGATTTACATACCTAGCAAGAACATTCCATGAAAAAATATACTACCTTGAAGCTCTGAGACAAATAGATTATAGTATTATCTCAAAATGTCAAAATAATATGCCAGCTGAAAATATTTGATTACTGTATCTATCAAATTATCAGAAACATTTTTTAATTAGCAGTATTTAATTAGTCAAAGCAAGCATGACTAGCTGATTTAAACTCTTTTGCAAAGTCAGTCAAATTCAGGTGATCAAAAAGACAAAAAATACAAACATTTAGAAATTACTTTTTTATTTTTATATTAAAAAATAAAGAGTAACATAACATGTATCTAATATGATTATTAAATCAGTGTTTAAGTTTGCCTTTAATTTATTTGGTAATTTTAATGAACAGCATTTAATGATAATTTGCCATTTCAACATTGAAGAGTTTGTCTAAAAAAAATATTTTAATCATTTGTGCTTAGCAAAATTTATTATTGTTATAAGATTCTCATAATCATTTTATCTTCCATTAGAACAGATTTTTGATCAAAAGTGTAGTTATAATTATGAATAAATTATTAGCATATAAGGCATACTAGGTGTAAATTAATAATTTATTAATATAGTTAGTTGCTAACTGCTTACTATGATTATAACTCAATTAATGTTATTACTTCTTAAATTACTTTCTGTGTGAAAATGTATATTTATTTGCTGTTATATGTGTAGATAATATTGTATAATTTCTATGTAAGAACTGACATTTTTTAAAATAAAGTGTTTCTTCTTGTATTATGCATTATCTATTTGCTCATCTTTTGGTTCACTCTTCTTCTTATATAATTAAAAAATACTCTGAATTGAATAGAATGTTACATGCAAAAAAAAATAATGAACTCATGATATAATGCATTTTATAAAGTCATAAAAATGTATATAATTAGTCCTTAGCTTATATATCTAAGCATCCAAATATTGGTCAGTAAATAGGTAAATAGCGTTTTTTAATTAAAAAATAAAAATAGGAAATATGAAAACTCTCTCATTCCAACAAGTAGTAAAGCTGATGAAAATTATACTTTTCTTCACACTTTATTTTTGGAAAAAAAAACACTTCAGTTGAATTGAGAATGTTAAAGTAGAGTGAAAATTGATTAATTTTTTTTTTATCTCATGGAAAAGTAATGTTCAAACATCAAGGAAATATATTAGCCCTAGCAATTTTGTTACTAATTAATTATCACTTTTATGTTTTTATTTTCATAGAGAGAAAATAATTCACAATTTTAACTTTCAAGATTATAGTTTTGACTTCTGGATTAAATGGATATTAATTTCCAGAAAAAAAAACTATTTTATTAAAGATGAATTTTGTATAAGTATAGAAATAAAGCTGCCAATCATAAATAGTCCACATATAGAACATTCTAATCTATTTTTGTAATGATGTTATTTAATTTCTTCAGGGAATCTTTCTTTCTAAGATAATGTATTCTATTCTCAGCTAAATTTGCCTACTGGAAGCAATTAACATTGCATTTTTTTAGAATGACTTTAAGATAATCACTATAACATAAATAAAGTTCGCCATAGTTTTATATTGTTCATTCCATTAAAACCTTCAATTCAACAAAGATGTGATTTTATAATAGTTAATTTTGTAGTAAGTATCTTTTTCATCAAGTTGGGAAAACATATTAATTATTTTTATAATCTTGTCATTTATATATTTTAAAATTTTAGGAGTATTCTTGAATACAATGTTTGTAATGCCTTTGTATGGCATCTATAAAATCCCAAGTATCATTTAACTTTTTAAATGCAGCAGAAGCACATTTAAATCTGCTCTTCATCGCATCTAAGTTTATCCTTTTATTTATAAAACTACCACGATGATATTTCCTCACTGACGAAGGGTACAAGCCAGAAACTAGTCTGGGAATATTGGATGAGTAGGCACTAGATGGGGATTTTATGCACAAGCCTTCTGGCATTCATTGATTATTCTGTATTGCATTGAGTGGCAATACATATATAGAGAGTTTTGCCTGTTTTAATAACAGAGCAAGCATAAGAAATGGTGATCATGTGGTGCTATTACTTCCAAGTCCGGTATCATTTGGAGCAAGTACAAAATTTTTGTCAGCAACAGCATTTATTTGGAATATCTCAGAATTTTCTACTTGTAGTAATAATACTTCTTTTCGTTTTATTGTGTAAAAATGAAAACCTACTAATTTTAAAAATGTCATTCACCTGATAGATTAACTGAGTCAAATACCTTGATCAAATCAATAAAAGCAATATATGAAGTAGACTTTTGTTTTTGACTCTTTTCTTGCATTTACTTGATAATAGAAACCACTGTCTATATTGCTTCTAATTTTTTTATAATTTTAATGAGTCTCTGGTAATCATTTACAAATGACTAGAAACAACCTATTAAGAGAGCGCTGTAGTGTATGTACAATAATGATATTTTATATAGTTAATGCATTTTCTATTTCCTTTATTTTTAAAATTCGGAACTTCATGAATAAATATATATTTTTAAAGAATCCAGTATTTTTGAATCTAATATGTTGCCAACAATACTTTAAAACTTCATATATTTCATGATAACCTGCAGTCTTTTCATTTTTAAGACTAAAAGAGCTAACTGTTTTAACTTTTCTAAATTGGTTATTTTTCTCCAAATGGTTATTGTATTTTTAAAAAAATCTTATAAGTAGTTCATTTATTACTATTACAATAGACTTTTTCAATTGAAGATGTACTCAATACATGATTTAACTTTTATCTTTTAATTTGTATTAATTACAATTATTCAAAATACAAATACTATATATATATATATATATATATATATATATAGTATTTGTATTTTAATATATTTAATATATATTATATATATATATATATATATAATGCATTTAATTAAATAAACTTAAAATTGTTTTAAACAATTATACATTAAATTTAAAACGGATTTTTAAAATATAGATATATATTCAGAAAAAAAATATGTATTTCAATGATTTAATGATTATAATTGATAACATTAATACTATTTAACAATTATGTTAATCTTTCTTTTTATTGTCAAAAGATATTCTTTGATATAATACTTGACTTTATTAGGACTTTTTTTAAAAGTATCATTGTACATAAAGTACTCCTTAAAAATAAATCTCATGTTTAACTAGAATAAAAATAAATATTAAGAGTTATAATAAATTTATTATCATTAAATTACATTTTTAGGCTAACATTGAAAACTAAATTTTAAACATGTTTATTGACTTTAAAATCTTCAAGCATAAAAAAAGGCAATAAAATAGAAGATAAATATTATGGAGAAGATACCATGCTTATAATTTTTTATCTAACTGATATACACTTTTAGCAACTTATACAATAGAAATTTATTTCAATCATAAAAAAGTGAGAACACTATTCATAGCTATTGACAATTTAAAGAATAGCTGGAATTGCACATTAAGTAAAAAGTAATAATACAAAATGTATTGTTAAATAAAAAATACGACTAAAATTAAAGAATCTTGCTAAAAAGAAATGAAGAAAAAAAATGAATACAAAGGAATCTTTATAAATTATGATATAAACTTATGATAAAAAAAATATAAACATTAGAATAATATATTATAATAAAAAATATAGATAAAATAATCAATTATTACTTAAAAATTATGTGGCAGTCAGGCAATTAAGTATCAGATTGAGCCTAGTATATTTTTGTGGTTAATTAAAATGAAACCTTTACTTTGATAATTCACTCCCTACTAACTATTTTAAACAGCAAGAGAAGATTAGATGACATTACTACTAAATATTTGACGTATTTATGATGATTATATAAGAAAAAATAACAAAGATAAAAATTTATTCTAAAAATAAAAGAAATAATTTTGAAATTGTTATTGTAGAAGTAATGCAAAGTATCAAATATATAAGTAACATTACCAATACATTTATTACGATTAATATAAAGTTGAAAAATAATGTTGAATGCATTAAACTAGCTAACAATACAAGATTTTAATAAATATATGGCAAAAATAATTTACTATTATGTTTTGGATTTTTAAATAATGAAAAAGCTTTTTAGTAGTAATTAAAGTTTTGAAACGTCAAAACATTAATTCAGATTATTGCCAATTCTGAATATTATTTATCACAATGTAAAACGAATGATTTCTAAAAATATTGATATTGATACGTATGTATGGTAGAAAATTTCATAGCTCCAAAATTTTTTAGGCACAATTTTAGAAAAGATTTATAGGGATTAGAATGGGAATCTAGTAAATAAAAATTATGAAAATTATTTAGTTATTTAGATTTTGCAGATAATGCAGTTGTTAGTACTTCAAAAGTTCTTGAAATATTATGCAAATTGTAAAATAAAAACAACAAAGTAGAACTGGATGTGGATATTTAAAAAAATGTAAACACGGTTAATAATGAACTAAAAAAAAACTTAATAACCAAATATCTTGATCAAATTACTGATAAATACAGAAATATACTGAATAAAATTAATCAAAGAACTGAAACTGGATAAAGTGCTCTTGATAGAAAGAACTCAATATTAAAAAAATATTTCTATGTTTTTAAAAGGGTTTGATATGCCTAGGTTTTTAGAAAAGATTTTCAATAATTATATTTTAGTTTTTATTACATATGAATCTGAACAATAGACATTTAACATAAAGCAATAACAGAGACTTCAGACACTCAGTAAAGTATAAATATATATATATATATATATATATACATATATTGAAAGTAATATGGAGAGATGAATACAAAACACATGGATGAGAGAACAAACAAGTATATTTTTCATCTCAGAATAAAATTAAGAAGTTGAAATGGAGCTGGAATAAATATTACTCTAGAAAAGATGACAATATATAAACACTTGAACTTTTAAACTGAATCCAAAAGATTTTAAAATATCTAATGAAAGAACAAAATGGAAGGGATAAGAAAATATTTGTTGGATTTTGGAAAATGGAAGAAATTAAAAAATTGACTGCTGTACTTTGGAAGAGATATGAAAAGAATCTGGATTAAACTTAAGAGTTGTATTTATCTGTAAAAATCAATATTGATTAAAAATATAGTGTTAAAAATAAAAACATGTCTGATATTTGCACAAAATAAAAACTGATTTAAAATTTATTATAAAAATACTGAGAATTATTATTATTTTTAATTAAATATTTATAATAATTATAAGAGTACAAAAATTGTTCAAATTTAAATCAATTAATCTTCCTGAATTCATTCAAATTTATATTATGTTTTGAATTAGTAATAAAGTTCATTGTAATATCAAAAATATTTTTAATATAAGATCAGTGTATTCATAACAAGAATTAAAATTTTAAAATTTAACAATATTTTTTATTATCAGAACCATTTTCATTTCAAATGTCATTTTTCTTATATAGTAAACACATAGTGGCTACATTTATCACGACCCCCCCCCCCACGTATTCAATGAGAAAATCTATTTTGAAGCAGAAAGTATGAAATAAAAAAGTTTGCTCAATTAATATAAAAAGGAAAGATTTAAAACAAAGCTTTGTGGATAACTATAGTAAACGGCTTTTCTCTTAGTATCTTCCAATGATTAAAAATAATGAATGACTATGAATACATTATCATCAACATAAGACATCATTTTTAAAGAGTGAATAGTGCATCTTTTTTTTCCATGCTTTTGATGCGAAGTTTTAATATGGTTAGGTAAAACTTCAAATTTTTTGAAAGTTCTAAATAGGTTTAGACTTTTTTTCAAGAAGATATACCACTATCACATCAACAACCCATCCAATTACTGTTTGATGATAATTATCTAGCTCCTTATTAGCCAAAGTAAAGCAAAACAAAAAATCTCTAAAATCCTCATAATAAGCAGTTTGTAAGCCTGGTAAAACTTGATTTTTTATCATTGCTCCTTTATAAAAAGCTAATCTGTTTGAAAAGCCTTTGCTTTACAGTAAATATAGCATTTCTATCTATAATAAATAGTTTTGCTAAAAGCAAAATGAATAAAGAGATTCTAGGTTTTGTTTCTGGCATGAATTCCTTTATTATTATTTTTAATGCAAGATAATACAAAGTTGTTGATAGAAAAAATTATTATTAAGTAATATGATTCATTCTAACGTTTTAAAAAGATAATAGTATCAGTTACTACATACAGACTGCTGGCTGGATACAGATTCAGCCATACTTAAATTCATATTTAGAAAATATTTTTTGTGAACAAGATTTTATTATTTACTAAAATGATACTGTTTTTAGATATAATATTACAAATTATTGAGAAAGGATTTAGTTATTATGTACAAAGTATGTCATTTAGTATATTTAGAAATAAAGTCATTATTTTTGTTAGTGCCTGACTCCAATAAGCTTTATTAATTTCTTAGTTTTTAATCCTACATTTTTTAAACTTTTGTTTGTTCATTTTATCAAAAGAACTGGTAGTTAAATCCATAGCATTTTAAAGGCAGTTTTTGACATATTTAAACTTTAATTACAGTTAAAGATATTTTAACATTGAAATTACAAATATTAAGTAAAAGAGCAATCTTTTTTTCTTTAAACATTAAAAAAGAACTTGCATTTAGTTATTTTTAGGAGATACTTTTTAAAAGTAAGAGTGAAGGAATTCAATTAAAGATTTCTATATGTTTGAATAGGGTTTAAAAAAAATTGAGGTTAATTTTTAGTGGTTTTATTTTTACTTTTTATGCTTTCATTTTGGTCCATGGTTTTAGAAGTATGTTTTTAGTAAATTTGTTGAATTCTAATGGATATTATTAAATATAAAAGTAATTTTTAACTACCACATACAAGTGTCACTAATTCTAGAACTTTTCACTAGAAGAAGCCAGGATGAAAACTTAAAATTAATATTATTAACAGAAATATACATTATAAAAAGTGGATACATACACTCTAAAAATAAGTATTTATAATTTAACTGTAATCTATGAAATAAAAGATTTGATATTTGTTATTAATTAACTGTCTACCGAAATATTTTTAAAAATTAGTACCTTAAATAAATAGAGGAAATTACAGTAGCATACATAAAATACAGGTAATGTTAAATTGTTAACACGATAATCACAAGTTCTTAATACAGTGATGATTGAATTTTAGAGGGATGTCATTTTTTAACAAACTGCTGAGCATTGAGAACTTCCAAATTTAATTGTTGATCTCAGAATATAGTATTCATTATTATTAAATATTAATATTTTATATTTAAAATAAAATTCAGGAACATTTCTAAAAATGTATAATGGCACTATAAAAATATGATGTTCAAGATTTTTTATGTTATAATAACAATATGTATCAGATATAAAATTTTGAAAAAAATATGAATCATTCAAATCAATGTTTTTATGTTTATTGTGCTATTTATTATAGTAAAATAATAATAGTTTTAAGAATATTAAAACAAAGTTTTAGAAGCAACTATGGAGTATATAATTTTTAAAACAGATTTATTTGTTAAAAAGCAGAAACTTCCAAAATCATCATATTTGATTGTTTTTACAATGCGAAAAAAAAATTTGATAGATAGTTAACATTTAAATTATCTAATAGATCTCAATTAGATTAGTTCAAGTTGTGCAATGAGGTAAGTGTTTGGTAAGCAATGGCATCATATGAGGAAAAATTATTAAGATTCGAAAAGTTCATTAAAGTCTACACTGTAGCTTTAAATATTAAGGTTAACAAATTACTATTTCTGTTATAAACAATTATTACCGTTTGATATTATCTCTTTTTCTCAATCTTCAAGCAAAAAATTTAAAACACATAATACACACTCCCAGAAAAAAATAGTAAAAATTAGAATTCACTTAAATTAGTTGGTTAATAAAATGACATATATTAAATTATCAATCACTTCACTTCTATAAAATCGAAACTAAATTATAATGTGAAAAAAATTGTATATTAAAGAAGTATTTATTATTAATATATTTAAAAATAAAAGATAGAAGAGAAAAAAATAGAAATAAAAATTTCTCAAAATTTTAAATTTGAAAGATGGGCAGTTTTTTTTAAATGCTGTGTGAAGACTGTAAATAATTTTAATATAAACATTTTAATAAAGATGATATGTTTTTGTTGAGTTTTAGAGCACATAAAGTATTCTCTATGATATAAAGTGTTTTTAAGGAAAAAACATCACAATAGCAAAATATATATATATATATATAAAATGTTTATTAAAGATAATGCAAGCTTTAAAATGGCCACTGCAGAGCAAAAAAGTAAAAAAAGAAACAATACTCATCACCTTATTCAAATGTTGTATGTGAAAGTTGGCAGTAATCTTCTTTATTTGACCTCAAGCTGAAAATAATAAAAAAAAAACATTTACTAATCAACAAATGGATGACTAATTATATTGCCTATAGGTTAGAATGTGGGAAAAAATATTTGCTTGTTTGAAACCTAAAACATTTTCTGATCTTTTCCTAGTATTTTAACTCTATATAAAATATAAAACAAACATGTGTCTAAACAACTATTTTATGATATTCTTCACAAAATTTATGTAAACATAAATAAATATGAAATTGTAACAATATTAGCAATAGAATATATATGAATATCAAATGTCATAAACTTAACTATTCAATATAATAAATCAAATACACCAATTCATTAGCCATTATCAAATTAAAAATTCTCTAAAAATTATTTTCCTGCCAAAACAGATTGGAAACAATAATATATATATATATATATATATATATATATATATATGTGTGTGTGTGTGTTAAATTCCCATAATTCAAAATAACATTACAACTTTTTTAATATTAAAAAAAAGTTTTAAATAAATTAATATCTTCAAATTCAGAATATTTTACTAAAACAGCTTGTATAATAGATAACAACAGCGTATTCAAGCAAAGTCTTGTGATCTATATTTTTTTTGTGAATATATAAAGCAGTAGTCATAAGATTTTGTTTGAGCAAGGAAATTATTATATTTTTCTGAATAATGAAAAGAAGATAAGAATTTAAGAATCTCTTTTAATAAAATATTATAAATCTGAAGTTATTGGTTTGTTCAAATTTTCTTTAAACATTAATGCTTTCGGTATGTGACTTTTGAACAGTCTTCTATTGACCCATTTGATAACATTATTAAGTTTTTTTTCTTTAATGAACACATTTTTATTTTTCATTATATAGTAGCATTTTTTTTTAAAAAACAAAACAAATATAAGTCAAAAAATGAAAAATAGTTTTAAATATAATATATTACTTTTGAAAATGTAGAAAAAGATTTGAAGTTAAAAAAATATATTTTAAACAAAATAAAAACTATTTCCATTCATGTTATATCATAAAAAAAATTTCAAGCAACAAAATTATGATTTGAAGATTTTAAAATTTCATTTGTATTTACAAAAAAAAAGACATGTACATTATTTATAGAGACATTTCATTTTTGCCATGAATCAATTCCTATCTGGCATTATTACACTTGTTTTGACTTATATTCTTTTAAAAAGTAAATGTGTTCAAAAAATATCTAAATCTAAACAGCACATTCTTATTAAAAGACAAATATTTCATTTAATTTTATATATATTTGCTTTATGAAATACCCAATAAATAATATAAAATGGAATACCAATTCAATAAATTGCTTTTTAAAAAATGTTAAAGTTAATATCATCTTCTTGCAATAAAATGCTTAAATATTCCAATAATTTCACAATTGGACATTGTTCTATCTTTTGCTAAAAAATATTATAATATATATCAATGTATCATGCCTCTATTATTTTTCTTTACCAGTCATCACCCTCTATACAAATGAGTTTAACTCTTTGCAGCTCAAAAATATGACAATGCTTTTTTTTTGTGATGAGATATACAGAAACATGTTCTGAATTTTCTTTAGCTTTATTATATAAATATTTGTGCTGCCTAATGCTAGTTGTTATATCTGTAATATGTAGCAGTATATTGCATGCCAATCCATTGAACTGAATGAACATTTTGTGGAAATTCTGATTTACTGATTTTATCTTTTGTGCTACTAATTAATGTGTTTAAATTAGTTGGTATTCTAAAGCTTAGGTTAACATTTTCATTATAAATTTTCTTTATCTTTGTTGCAATAGAAAGAATATATAGTATAACCTCTCAAGGTCTATTAGTTTTTAAACAAGCAATTTTTTTATCTCATTTCATTATGTTGTAAAGGATTTTGTCTTTATATTACTTTTAACTAGATTATTTACGTATATCTCAATATTACATCAATATTACCCTTTCTGTTCATCTCACATCTATATAAGCAGTATTTCCAATTTAGAAGGCCATTAAAACCAATGATTTTACAAGCCATTGGAATCAAAGATTATGATATTTGGCACCTATAATCTCAATCAGCTTAACAAATTTGTAATCTAGAAAGTTTTTGTTTCTTTTATTGATTAAATCCAAATATTGTTCAACTTTCTGTATCGTTATTATTTCAATGGTATATTATAGATCTGAAGCTGGACATAATTTTCTATATATTTCTGTTAAAACTTTAAAAGGCTCATAGATAAACACATTATCAATATATCTTTTATAAATCATATTTCCATCTTTTTCAAAAAACGAGAGTGGTGGTATTATTTTGCTTTCTATCCCTGCAAGGGTTAAGCTAATTATAATATCACTATTTGGAAATCCAAAGACCAAAAGTCATTCATTCTATAATATTTGTTATTAAGCATAGCTGTAATATTATTATTGTCCAATTTAAAACACTCAATACTAAAATGTCTCTTACATTTGTCAAAACTATTTCTTGCAAGTAATAGAATTATTGTGGGACATTGTGTCATAAAACTCTTGGCCTGTGGGGCTTCTAAACATTCTTATATTGCGGGAATAAAAAGCAAAATAATACTTCAACTCTTCAAAAAACATGGAAATATGCTATAAGAAAGATATAAAGATGATGTGTTTATATGTGGACCATTTGAAATTTTAACGGATATATATATATATATATATATAACTATTAAATGTTTATATATATATATATATATATAACTATTAAATGTTTGTATTTTTAAATCATATAATAATAATTCAAACAAATTTATTTAACACAGTATTCAAACTTTAAACAATATATTCTTTACTGGAAGTACTTTTGATTGTATCACTGACAATCTTTATCAACCATCAATACAAATGTACACAAAATAAACTTATATTACCCATCATTCAATCCATTCAAATTTCCCAAAATTCTGTTGTTTTTATATTAGCTGATTGTCTATTCATTAAACCCTCTCTATTCCTAGATATCAAATTGAAAGGTATAATGAAAAACGAAAATTTAATGAGGCAATGATGATATATAGGAATAGAGAGGATTTAATGAATAGACAATCAGCTAATATAAAATAATAGAATTGTGGAAAATTTGAATGGATTGAATGATAAGTAATATAAGTTTATTTTGTGTGCAGTTGTATTAATGGTTGATAAAGATTGTTAGTGATACAATCAAAAGTACTTCTGGTAAAGAATATATTGTTTAAAATTTGAATACTGTGTTAAATAAATTTGTTTGAATTATATATATATATATATATATATATATATATATATATATAATTATGTGCAATGTCAGCTCTGCAATAAACTATTGAAAATTAGGATTGAACAGGAAGTTCAAAATATTTGAATTTAATCATTAAAAGACAAAAAAAACATTCTAGATTACAAAATGATTGTTAGGCCAATTGAGATTCAAGGCTGTATACAAACAATTTCATATCCTGATGGCTTATAAACTTGTTGGTTTTAAGGGTTTTTTAAATCCCAACTACTACTTAGGTAGATGTGAAATAGATAAAAAGCATACTATTGAGACATATGTGGAGTATCTAATTAAAATTGGATATAAAGAAAAAATCCCTCAAAAAGTAATTAAAAATTTTAATTATAAAATAAGATGAAAAATTGGATGTTTCAAAAGCAATAGATCTTAGGAGCCTATGCCATATCTTTCTTCATTGCAACAAAGATCTGGAAAATTTTAATCACAATTTTAACATTAGCTTCAGGGTGTCAACTAATTTAAACAGACTAAATAATAACACAAATGATAAAATCAATAAAGCAGATTTTTTTGAAACTGTTTATGTTGTTCAGTGCAATGGCCCAGAGAGTGTATATTAAAGAAATTCCGAGCTAGTATAACAACTAGAATTAGACAGCATAAATATTACACAACAGACAAGGATAATTAAGCCAATATATCCATATTTCTCAATGAGCCATGGACATATTTTTGATCCGCAAAGAGTTAAACTCATTTGTATAGAGTGAGATAACCAAACTTAAAAGAAGCATGGTGCATTACTATCTACAATAATATTATTAAAAATCAAAAAGTGTCCAATTATATAATTACTGGAATATTTTCAGTGATTTTTTAGAAGATAACATTAACTTTAATTTTTTTTAAAGCAGTCTTTTGGTTTAGGTTATAATAATCACGATTATGGTGTTCTGTACCAAAATGCATTAGTCTAAATTGAATTGCTATTGTATTTTATATTATTTATTATATATTTCCTAAAGCATATTTATATACATATGCATATATATTATTACATTTACATTAATATATAAAATATTTAATTTTATTTACTAGAGCAATTAAACAGAAATAATTTTTGAATCTAATACATGTGTTGTACTGTTGTTTTTTTAAATAATATCTCAACAACAACTTGTCAAGTATTGAGGAAACTCTTGAACTAAGACACAAGATAATGACTTTTGAAAAGATAAAAGTTGCTGTCTTATCTTTAAACCTACTTTCTAATTATATAGGCCAATCTAAAGCATCTTAGTTTAAGAGCATAAAGATGTTTCTCTGTTCATTTTCATATTTTTTTCCTGCATATTAACTCTCTCAAAATCTCTAGATTTACTACCTGTCAATACTTGAAAATATTAGAAATTATGTAGTATTTAATTTTATTTACTAGCACAGAGATAGTATGTAATTAAGCTAAGGATTTTTTATCCTATCACATGCACTATACTGTTTTATTTAATATCTCAATGATGTCTTGTTGAGTATTGATGAAACTCTCAAACTAAGACACAAGATAGAGAAAAAAAATAATGGAAGTAAAGTGAACAGAGAAATGTCTTCACAAGCTTAAATTGAGATGCTTTAGATTGGCCTATATAATTAGAAAGTAGGCTTAAAGCTATGACAGCCACTCTTGTTTTTTCAAAAGTCTCTATGCTGTGTCTTAGTTTGAGTTTTCTCAGTAATGTGTTAGGCTGAAAAATCCTTACTGCTTAGTTAATGTATAAATTAAAATTTTCAATTTTAAGATTTAAACAAAAGCTAATATCATGCAAGCACAATAACTACTTTGAATACAATAACTCTTTACTTGAAAATATAATCACTTTGATTTATTTGTAATTTTCTCTAAAAATTACTAACATTGTAATAATTTTAGTTGGAATAATATATCAATATAGATTTTAGTTCAAGCTTTTATTATCAAATAAATTCAAAATCATCAAATAAATGCTATAGATATCCACACTTGAGTGACAGTAAGCTAAGTAATTGCAGTTCTACAATTGTGCCTCAAGAGCATGGCACATTAAAAGGGATTAGAGTTAATTGAGATATTATTTTGAATTGTGGAAAATTAGTATAGGTTATATATTTGCATTTGTTGTTTTGTGTATTATGTTATGTTATTGTTTACTATTGAGAAAAATATCTTTGAAAGTAGTGAGATGTTAATTTGATGTTGAATGGTGGTTTAACTTTATGACCAGTTTTAATGCTACTGTGTAATTAGCATTGCACTTGCACCCAGAGTGCTTTAGTTTTAGCTGTCTATAATGATTGTTTTATAATTTTGTATTTTTATAGTGGTAAAAAATAGAGCTAAATATGTATATTTAATATTAGTTCTAACTGAAATATATATAGACATCACAATCTTGATGAAAAGTTAATTCGAAAAATCAAAAGTTATGATTTTAAGAGAAAATAATTATTGCATATATATAACTTTGATATTTAGGAAATTAGCTTTTGAAAAAATGAAAAAGAGAACATCGTGTGTAATTTTTTTATTTATTTATTTATTTATAAAATTAAATTAAATATTGATTTGCAGTAAGTATTACATATATTTATAATTTTAAATAAAAATATTTATTTTTTAGCAGAAATTAATTAATAAGCTGAAAATTTACTATCAGAAAGCATAAAATGCCTATTAATAAATATGAAATATCTATTATTGTTTTAACAAACGAATTATCACCTGTATTATTTCAAGGTTTTCTGATGGAGCTGTTATAACCTTCAGTTTATCTTTTTCTCTTGCAACTATCTGCAGCATTTGTTTACTGGTTTTGCTTTCATTTAAAAGCAGAAACTGGAACTAAAACTTTATTGTTTATTAGTTTTTTTAAAAAATCTGAATATATCATTATTTTACAGAGAATCTAATATAAACAAGCCAACAATGACAGTGATAGGTAAATTCATTGTTTTTAAGATTCACAAGTGATTAGAAAATAACTTAGAAGCATTTTTCTTTTACATTATTTCAGAAAGAAAACTTGTATATTTTCTATAGTTTATTTACACATTCATGATTATTTTTATAGAATATTTTAGAAATATTTATTTTAAAACAAAAATACAATTAAACTCACATTTTATTTTAAAATATTTGTTTAAAACAGGTCAATTTCTTTTAATAATGTTAAGCAGCAAGTTGTGATTGGCTGAAGAAGGAATGCCTCTATTATGACTGCAGCAGCATTATTTTTTGTGATATATTAATAATTATAAGGAGAATTTTAATTTTTAAAAGGAATTTCATTACTTTATGTTATAACTAATATTAATTCATTCCAGTTTTAGAAAGAGAGTTTAAATAATAATTATTTTATTAAAAACAAATTTTTATCAGTAATAGTGAAATGACAAAGTGTGATTGTTTTGCTATTGTACTTTAATTTCCAATTTTTTTTTATTTTCAAATTTGAAAATATTGCTTTGAAGAATGTTTATTATTTGCAAACTTATATTTATAAAAAAATAAATTAACATTTTGGAAAATATGGTATAAAATAAAGATTTAAATTTCAAATAAAATTTTTCAAATATCACTCAATAACTATTAGAGGCTGTCAAATAAATATCAAGCTGAATAGTGAAAATGATAAATAAAAGTCAGCCATTTCCAAGAATGTCATTATTATTTTTTATTTTTTGTAATCAAATGTTATTTTATTACTTTAAAAGTTAGTTTCATTCCTTGGAAATATTATTTACCAAAATTCATTTTATTGGTAGACATTTACTGGGAAAAAAATATTTATTACATTACATTTTTTAGCCTAAAGACTAAACAATTAAGTTTTTTTTTGTTTAATTATTTATATCTCTTTGTTATTCTCATTCTATGTTTGCAAAGTTCATGCAGTATTTTTAAAATTAATTTTAATTTTAAACATTTGATTTTTAAAATCCTAAATATATAATAAAAAGTTAGATTTTTGTCATTCAAAAATAGAACAGAAAAAAATCCTGTTGAACAACAAAAAATGGTTATTTTAACACTTCTTCTGGATATTGTAATCAAACAGACTAAATTTTCAAAATTTAATTTCCATATATGTAGTTTTTGATTTGAATAATATTTAAAAAAGTAAAACAAACTTTTAACAATTTTTATTACTTTTAAACATGGTTAAAATAATGACAAAATTATAAATTTTATTTAAGAAAATAAAATAAAAATATCCTGAAAACATTATACAATTAGAAAAATAAATACATTTTATATTTATAAAATAAAACTATTTTTAAAATTATTGAAACAACCTGAAATCAAAAAATTACGGTTACCATCATTTCTACTTGAAAAATAAAAAGTGAACAAGTACTGTCATTTTGTGCAAAAAGATTCTATGATAAAATCTTTGCCATAAAAAGCTTTATATTTTGCTGATAATTCTTGCCATTCATTATTAAAACTAAAAACTAAAATATATAATCTTTATCGATTATTTGGAAATATTTATGCAATATTACAATACAAGTAGTGGCACATAAGGCATTCAAATGCCATCCAAAAAAATCATTACTTAACCACAAGTACAATTCTGTGCCAGGAAAGAGTTAAAAATTTAATTTTCAATTGGTATATTTGGTTTACATTAATCATTTCTTCAAACTTTTTGATGCAAAATTATCTGCCTTGAAAATAATAATAAAAAATAGAAAATAAAAGAGGCTTGGCATATTATCAACTCCCAAAACTCTATAAACATAAGAGCTTATCGCATTCCTCTTAGTAAACGCTGGTCATTTAATACGACAACATAGACTGAAGCTTTTTGCATGCAAATATGCATATTTATAAATAATTAGTGGTCAGTTTGATTTACATTTTACACACAGATTAATATTTTTCTAATTTTATTTCTTGGTCATGCTTTGACAAAGATACACAGTATACACAGTATCGAAAGCCTGGCTCAGCAATAAATAAAAGTTTTAAACTTAAATTTATTACCATATTTGAGTTTCAGTTTTCTTATATATATATATTAAATCGAAAATTTTTATGGGCTACAAATGTAAATAAAATTTTATCCAGGTACATTCATATATAATTTATTAAATATATATTAATATATATATATATATATTAAACCTCTCATTTGGTGATACATAAATGATACCTTTATCATCTGGCAACGTGGTGAAGACAACTTACATAATTTTTTTACACTTATAAATAATATATATACTAATATTAAATTTACAATAGAAACAGAAAATGATAGGAAACTTTTTTTCTTGATGTACTTGTCACCAACAAAAGAAATAATATTTTATCTTTTTCAATTTTCAGAATATCTTCATACACTAACAGATATTTAAAATTTTCATCATATCATCATCCAGCTCAAATCTTTTCTATTGCAAAAACTCTTTTCACTAAAGAAATGAAATAAATCACAAAGATGAAATAAATCATATAAGTAATGTCTTAGCAACTAATGACTACAATCATAAAAAATACACCCAGCCTTAATTTAAACAATAAACAATTAAAAAAAGGGGCGGGACAACCATTAGAGTTTGTATTTTTTATATAAAAGGAACTATAAATAATGTTGGACATATTTTAAGATATTATAAGATAAAGACAACATATACTCCTTATTAAAAAATTAACAGCATTATAGCCAAGTTTAAAGACTCAATCCCTCTTGAAGCTCATGCAGTTTATGAAATTCCATGTAGCATTTTTAAAGCTTCCTGTATAGGTATGAGTAATCGTCATATAAATGCTAGAAAAGATTAACTTATTAATGCAGTTAAAACACTCATCATCAGCAGCATTCTCTTTCCATGCTATAGAAAAAGGTCATAGTATTGATTTTTCTAAGATGAGAATACTAATGCAAATGTGACAGACTCCAACAATGTCAGATCAGAAAAACTATTGAGATCTTTAAAAGGCCAGATGCTGATACAAGTAAATTACCTTCTATTTGGAAGTTTTTTTAAAAAACTCATTTATTTAAATAATTTTTTTTGTAATTATTATTTCTATTTTTTATTAAAAGAACATTCATTATTGTTATACATCAGGATTTACAACAACTCTATAATTACTTTATAATATTTGTTACCCAGTTGATGACCAGTGTGACCTGGTCAAAACATTGGTTTATATATTAAATAAATTATACAAGGCTGTAATAGATGCAAGTGGTAAAAACATGTTGAATCCATGTTGAATCTTACGTTGATGACGAACCGATAATTTTTATGTAGTTTGTAGTTGATATTTTGATTTGAGATCAATATTTATTAGAATACATAGTTAAAAAAAAGATTATGTTTGAAACTGTCTAAGTTTAAATAAACAACATTAGGCTGAGTTGCATTTTAAATCTATTTAAAAATTTTAAATATCTAAAGTCAAATGTGATTTTTTTGTTAATTATAAAAGTGTTATAGTACCGATTGCAACCATTTTGTTATTGCTAGTGATATTTTTGGTTGATAACTTCAAGGTGCATTATTTGACAATTTTAATTTTTAGTAGATGTGTTTAAAATATAAATATATATTAATTCATAAAAAAACATTAAAAAGTGTATCCTCCTATTTTTTTAACTATAAGAAAAACTGCTCTAATTATATCACAGTTCAACTCCAAAACTTCCGTGGTGGTGATAGTGATGGTAGAACGTTAAGTGAATTTTTAAAAGCAATAATGGAAAACAACTGTTAGCTTTCAATAATTTTGCACTGAATGATGACTGCTTTCATTTTTTTTCCTAATAATAAATAAATATATGCAACAATTTATTTCTTTTAGATAATTCAATATATTTTCAACATTTGAAAATAAAGTCACTCAGGCAATAATAATTAATAAAATGGTTTTCTCTTTAATTTTACCGAAATATTCATCAGTTTACTCTTGAGACAATATTGCATTTAATAAAACTGATTTCAGCAGGGTCATTGTACTGTGTGGTTTAGTAAAACGTCAGAGTGACAGATTCTGAAGCTTAAGGTTCATAGATAGATTGAAGCTAAACTTTTTCATATACCAAATTCAAAATAATAATAAGATAATTTTTTTTTCTTTTGCACTTTCAAAGCTCTATTTTTATCATTTTAGTAGCACTAGCTTTAGTCTTTTTTATTATCTATATTCAAAAATATAAATTGTACTAAATAAACCTATGATTAGTCTAATCAGTCGGTGAAAAATCAAGTAATGTTTGGGTGTAAAAGTAACAAGATAATGATAGTAGTGCAATTTAATTGATTAACATAGATATTACTTTACATTTTTAGGCCAGAATTTAATAAGATATTTTCAAAAGCCCAAAATACCAGATAAAATCTAATATATGCTTTAAATCCCACAGTAATTTATTTAATAGTGTTAATCATATTAGGAAGAATGAGTTTATGTTAAATTTCTGAGTATAATTAAATTCAATTTACATTTAAGCAAAAAAAAAAAAAAAAAAGCAAAAACAAATATTAAGCAAAAAAAAGCAAAAACAAATATTATTCAGAAAAAATAGAAAATGATCCATGTTATCATCACCTTATTATCCTTTCAAAGGCTGCAGAAAGGAGCTTGCTATTAATTAAAAGGAGATTATTTGATTCTTCTTTGAGGCCTTAAAAAATAAGCAGGACAAATAGCATACGAATATAGATGGTTGCTTACCAATACACAGCAACCAGCAAGGTGAGTTTATTATCTTTTTACTTCTGGGTTTAAGACAAAAAAACACCATGGCTTTTCTTTTCAATTGCCTTATAGTTCTTAAGTAAAATATCAATTACATTTTTTGAAAATATAATAAATAGGTGTTTAAATAAACTTTCTAATGTAGACCCTTGTATTTAATAATAATCACAAACAGAACTAAATAATAATTCTTATTCACAGGAGGCTGTAAATTTACCAGCCAAACAATTGAAGATGGATGTGATAAGAATTCCTATTGTGGAACAAGGTTGCTATTTGATGATGACATATAATATAAGTACTTATAAATGCAAAACACTTTCAAGTGAAGGAAGATTGCAATAATTGGAAGATCTGTCCAACATTAAATGGGGCATTATTGGATATTGTAAAGTTAAAAGAAAAGATTAAGAGACAAATTATTTAAAAAGTAGTCATGTATTCTAATACAAAGGCATAAATATTGGAAGCACGAGTGTAGCAGTATTCATTATAAATAAAAAATGGAAAAACAACATTATGGAGATTGATGGTACATCAGACTGAGTGGCAAGATTAGTTATTTAACTTAATAAAAGATACCAATTGCAGATGATTAATATCTATACACCAACAGGTTCTGAATCCATAGAGAATTTTTATGTGGCTATACAAAAGGCTTTTGATCAGAAATAACATTTTAAAACAGTTATAGAGTACCTTAATGCTAAAATTGGTATGCAATTAAAAGATGAAAGTGCTGTGGATAAATTTTGTTTCAGTGATAGGAGTGAGAGAGGACACAGACTTGTAGAGTTTGCTTATAAAAAAACTTAATATTATAAATTCTTTCTTTAAGACAAATATACATGGAAATAGACATGGAAGCATCCAAATGAAATTAGAGCAGCATTGTATTATATTTTGACTAATAGAAAATATACATTTCAAGATTGTAAGATTCTTAATAAATTCAAGTCAAAAATGTTAGTCAGATATAAGGTATGAATTAATGCAAAAACTAGAAAGACAAAAAATTATTATGAAATGCAGTATTCACATTTGATATTATTAATCTTCAGAAACAGTCCATGGAATTTAAATTTCAACTTGCAAATCGTTTTAAAATATTAACAGATTTAGAAGATGATTCAGATTTGAACTAAATAAATAAATACACTATTAAGAACTGCAATGAAGCTAGCTTCTGCAACAAAGCAGCAATTGGCCAATAAAATTTCTACTGAAATGAAATAATTTATTAAAAAAAAAAGGATATGAAAATCCATTAAAAAGATCCATTAAAAGGTATTAATACTGATATAAGAAAATATAATTATGAATTAGCAAGTAAGACTATAGAAGACAATAAAAGTATCAAAAGTATAAACAAAATTTTGATATTGATAAAAAACTTAATTCAGCAATAAGAAAAAAGTTAAAATAATAACCAAAAAGAGGGATAACATTATGAAATATGTAGAAAAGTTCTACAAAGAATTATATAACATTAAATAACAAGAAAATGTATCAACCCAATAATTACAACTTTTTCTGAATTATCCAGATTTTAAATGAAGAAATGAGACATGCAATTTAATTTATGAAGTAAGAAAAGACTCAGCTAATGATGGAATTATAATCGATATCTTAAAAGAAACAAGTGAACAAATAGAAACCTCGTTTCGAAAATCAAATGTCTTTTAAGAATAATATGTACGGGTCATTGAAAGAATGCAGTACAAATATTAATATTTAAAAAAAAGTGAAAGAAAATATTAGAAATCAATTTTATACAAAATTTTACCCACAATAATTACGACCTCTACAACAAATTTTGGGTGTTAACCAACAACAAAAAGCTGGATTTAAGAGTGAGTTTAGAACAGGAATCATAATCGAATATTGAGAGAAGTTACAGAAAAAAAATCAATGAATGTGAATAGTTATTACGCTTTGGATTTAAGAAAATAACATTTGTATCTATAAGCATTTTTTTACTGATTAAAACATTTGATCATCAAGATGACTCATAATATTGTTATATTGATTAGATCATATAGCGATACTAGGAAGATTAACATTGAGAAAAGTGTACATGGATGACTCCATATCTCCAAAATATTAAAATTTGGATAAAAAAATAAAAACAAATGGAGATTATTTAAGTAATCTATATTTTGCATATGATACAACTGCTTTTGAAACAATGTTTTAGAGCTTTAGGAAATGTTGTAAAAGTTATCAAATGAAAGTCAAAAAGTAGAACTAAAGGTAAATGCTAAAAGATTAAAGCAATGTTTTATGGGTTTTTGTCAAAAGAAGAAAATAAAGATTGCTAATTATGAATTAGAAGAAATTCACAATTAAAATACTTTGGTCACATTAGTAATCCAGATGAATACCTAATGGATGAAATATATCATGGAATTAAACTAGAATAAAGTATTTGTATAAAAATAATATTAGAAGAAAATAATCCTATGTGTTTCAAAAGGAAGGTTTTTTGATAAATATGGTTTACTAGTTCTTACACATGGATCTAAAACGTGGACATTTAACAAAAGGGCAATGTAGATACTTTAGATCACTCAATAAAATATCGAGAGAGAGAGATATTAAGTGCAACAAGAGAATATAAAATATTATAGGTGAAAGAACAAATAAGTATTACTGACATCAATGAAAAAATTAAGAAACTGAAGTGGAGATAGGTTGGGTATATTGTTAGAAGAGATAATAATAGATGGACAATTGAAATTTTAAAAAGGATCCCAAAATATTGATAAATATCTAAAAAGAGACCACTATGAAATTGATAGATGGAATGAGGAAGTATGCTGGTGTGAAGTATGAGAAGAGACGTTAGAAATCGAAGAAATTGATCAAACTTGAAGAAACCATCCTGAGATGGATCGATAATGGTTGGTAATGTGGTTGATAATAATCCAATAAGAGCACTAAGTATATAATGCTAAACGTCTTATTAGAAGAAACCACAAGCAAATTTTAGAATCTCAACAAATAGTATGTTTGTCTGTATATGTATGTATATATATATATAGAGAGAGAGAGAAAGAGAATGACTTTTAATTATATAATATAAACACGTAAATACTAAAATAAAACAATGCAATACTAAATTTATAAACAAGCAACTAATTTTTAAAGACATAAAGTATTTTCTTTTTGTTATTGTGTTGTTTTCCAAAGTTAGTATTTAAAAATAAATGTAACAGCACCGATATGTATTATCAAACATTCACTAATTGCAATTATTGCAGTTTGTTTAGTCCTTTGACAAAAGTTATTTTTTTATATAAGCATTAACTATGAAATTTTAACAAATAACATGTATACATTGTGTTTTTATTCATCTGTATACATTCATATATATATAATTTTATAGACAGATCATGATGTCGCTGAAGTATATGTTTATATACGTTTAAATATCCAATAGTTAAACATTAACTAATTTAATTGTTCCATTTCATAATGTTTTTAAACATTGATTAACTTGCTTATCTTTTTGGAAAAATGTATATTTTCATTGAATTTTTGATCTCATCCATTTTGCTACTTTCGGTGAAGTATAAATTACCTAAACATAACATATATATTTTGTATATATGTATAAATTTATTAAACTCACTTTTCAGTAAAAATATTAAATATGTCTACACTAAATTCATATAATATATATAATAGATGACCAGAAAAAAATAGAGGCTTATAAATTTTGGACTAAAGTCGCCCCCCCCTCCCTAGGAACAAACAGCTTCCTAATAGAAGTGTAAAAATTATCATTAAAATATTACTTTTCTACTTTGGTATCTTCTTTAACCTAATAGTGCAGTTTTACTACCATAGCAGGATATAAAATTCGTTAAATTGCTCTATTCAAAATGCGGGAAGTTTAATATTTGTTTAAGAATGAGGCTTAATAAACATTGACGAAACGTATAAGCTTGGTGAAAATAATTTTATAGTTGTAATATTGATTGAAATAGTTTAAACTACCAGAAGAACAAATTTTTGTAATAAAAAAAAAAAAACGAAAGCAATATAAGTTACTTTGTAAGATATTTATTAAAAATACAAGTACAACCATTAGAGAACCAAATATTGCTCATTTCTTTGATTATAGACTAAATAAGTATTAGATAATGTAAGATTGAAGAACGTGATAATTAAGAGTAGCTATGCATCGAAAGTTTTGGAGCATATTTGGAAAGAACTTTATTTTAGAGTGATTCGATATTTTAGAGTGATTCGATAATAGATAAAAATAATATATATGGCTACTCACACATACAAACTGTTTAAAATATATGACTAGTTTAAAAAGGTTTAAAATTTTTGTTGCAGGTTTTAATTTATCTAATGACTAGCATGATTTAGTGCAATAGCAGAATGTCACATTCTGGAGAGCTCAATTTTCAGATTGTTTCCAATTCTGGTTTTTCGGGCACCTCAACTTATTATTAATTCCGAGCAATAAATCCGTTAAATTATTTATTTATTTAATTACCTAACTAGTTGAATGCTGAATCTGGAGCTCAAGGCTCATAGATCGTGATTCCATTCCGTAATTTCCGGTTTCTTTTTCAGTGAACTCCAAGTAATTGATTGGGAAAAAACCCTTGATTGCTTTGAGGGTTTTGGTGCAGTGATTGTGTTCTCAGATCAATTGCAATTCTAATACTTGTGCGTTCGAACTTTATATAAATTTCCGAGTAATAAATCCATTGTTTATTTACCTTTTAACCAATCGATTATTTATATATTTGTCTAATTTAGTTAATTAACAAAAAACATTTAAGTCAGATTTCCCATTGTAAATAAATTATATAATTAAGATTTGTTCATAATGTTTCTAGATAAAAATTTCAAAGAATATTCTTTCTTTTAAATACACTGTATTTTTTTATTGTCAAATATCATGGAGTAGTGTGTAAGCTACATGGTTCTTAGTGTGTGAACAATTACAGATGCGTTATAGGGCTAAAAATATTTTATATATCTTTTAAGCAATTGCTTGCTGTGTATAACATTTAATAGTTTAATATCATATGAATATATACAGATAGATAATTGTAGTCTTTTCGGTATTAATCTGTACAAGGAATACAATATACGGTACATATCTTTAATATAATTTATCTTTATTTCTTTAACCATAAATAGTTATTGAAAAAAAATCCCTATATAGATTAAACAAACTCTAAATAGCCTACTATAATATAAAGATTCTTTATTTCTCATAGATAAACGGTGATGAGGGAAATGAGAGAATGTGTAGTTTTCATTATTAAAGGATATTATTAATAATTAGATACCTATTTACTAACCAATATTAAATGATGAGCTGAATTGACTATGGTCCAAGTACCTAAAAGAAAAAATTATGCCTCATTGTAATTTTTTTTTAAAAATCATGCTTTATCCAGCCTAAACTCAACTCAATTTATGGTAAAGACAATTACATTTACTACCACCACATTCGAATTCTTTTCAAAACATTTTTAGATGACTAATGCAAATGTTTCTTTACTATATATTTAAAATTAAAATTAAGTATAATTTTGTTTCAATTCAACTCAAATGTTTTTTATACAGTATTATTATTATTGTTATTATTAATTATTATTATTATTATTATTATTATTATTATTATTATTATTATTATTAATGATGATGATGATGATGATGTTTCTAAGGTAAACTTTATTAAGACTCAAAAAGGATTGCATGAATTACATATGAAAACTTAAGGTTTAGATACAAGTTAATACGTGATATTATATGCATTATAGGTTTACAATATTCCATGTGACAGGGGAAAACATGACATACAATAATTGAAAGAAGAATGATCATTACATAACAAGATACATGCATCAAATTAAGTTTACATGGAATTTTAAATGGGATCTTGAGAAAAATACACGAAAACACATCGTATGGGGTATGGGGTTGGAGTTGGTGTTAGATTAATATATGATTGTATATAAATTGGAACTCTTTGGTGGGTATGATTAGTTTTCATGGTTGTCTTATTGTTCATGTATTATATAAGTTGCATGTGAAAAACATGAGTTTTTAGATACAAATTGATACATGAGATATCATATGCAAGAAGGGTTTATAATTTTGCTTATGATAAAAAAAGGTGACTTACAGTAGTTGGAAGAATAATAATTGTTGCATAATCAGATACATATTTCAAATTAGGTTTATATAAATTTTGCAAAAGCATTATGAAATAAATATATGAAAACACATGGTGATATTTGTTAATATGGCTGTACATAAATTGTGCTTATTAGTTGGTGAGCAATATAGGTATCAAGTCTGTTTTATTGTTCATGTGCTGAGCATTTAAAGTTCATTTGAGGTAAATTGGTGGAGTGATCTTGTAAAATTGGATCAAAAGGTCGATAAGGTAGGTGTACTGCGTTAATCTCAAGTGGTGCAGTATTTATCCCAAAGTTCTCCTTGGTATGATGTTGGAGCTATGAGTTCATGCAAGGTAGACACTTGAGTTGGTTGAGGTTTCAGAGAGGGTAATGGAAGATATAAAAAACAGTTGGAATCTGTGGCTAATATAATGATGAACTTGAAGGGAAAATGTCTTAAATGATGCAAAATATCCCTTGTGGCATGGTAATAATAAATTTTGAAAGATTGTTGTCAGCATGTCAAGCATCTACACCATAGAAGTGAAGGATGGATTATAATCTTGGGTATTAAAGTCTAGGTTTTAATTGTTGTTTGCATTGGTTGTCCTGAAACTTCAGATTGGCTTATTCATTAATGGATTTAAAATATCTTTGCTATTGCTGACATGGAAATTATTCTTGAGGATTTTGGCATATATTTTTTCATGAGGTAAAGCTGACAGTGTAGTAAAGTAGGTTTTTGTACCAATCACTTGGTCAGGTGGTTGTATGGTAGCCATGTTGATTGGTTTAAATGATTTTAAAATGTCATTTGTTTTAAAAAAAAGCTTTTGTAAAATTCAAAATTGTCTTAACAAAGATGTGTGGTATAGTTAATTGTTAATAAATGGTTCAATATATATTAAATTTACTGAAATATTGCAGATTTTGAATAGTCTTTTGGGGGTTTAACTCCAGAAATTTTTCCTTGTTGCCTAGCAATAGTAAGATTTACTGCCACCAATGAAATATTTCTTCTTGCAAATTATTCATTACACACATGGAATTTTTTTATAACTAGAGTGTTAACTAATTAGGTCAAAGTTCAGTCTTTATGATGACTTGGAAATTTATCTTTTAAAAAAACTAATATTATGCAAATTTTTAGGATTTGAAGCAGAAGCATTTGGAATGAACATGGTGACATAAATAAGATTAACTGCAGAACTACTACTACTATTACTACTACTACTACTACCATTATTATTATTATTATTATTATTATTATTATTATTATTGTTGTTATTATTACTATTATTATTATTATTATTATTATTATTATTATTATTATTATTATTATTATTATTATTATTATTATTATTATTATTATTCTTATTATTATTATCTTTCAAAAGGACTTTATTGAATATAACAAGAAAAGGTTACATTTATAACTATTTTACCACATGCAGATGAATTAAAGTTAGTATAAATAAGTTGAAAATTGTAATTTGGGGGGAGGAACAACAAAGACAAAGGATATGCATGTAGTTTACAAATTTGAGTTTACATTTTTTTAAAAAAAAAAAATACACATCCAATTAGTTTCATTTCAATAAAGGCTTTATTGGTATTAATATTGTAGTTAGGGTTTCAAACCCCAACATGATCTAACAATAACGCCACGAATTTAAATCAAACCAATATAGATAATTTCACAAAATAAAAATAATCTTGTTGAAACTATAATTATTGAAAAGCATAAACTAGTTCAAGAATATCATAAAAAAACCCTTGCGTTACCAAAATTTCTTTGTTTTAAAAAAAACATGGAGACCACAGCTATGCATAGGATGGAGCATTTGAAGATCAATATAGCCACTGAAGTGCGTAAAATTTAAACACCGTCACAATCAGTATAGCCACGCGGTCATGAAACTAACATGCAAGCAACAAGTTCAAAGAATTTAGCGACTACAATAAATAATAAAATAGTTCCGAGATTTAGAAAACAAATCCGAACGATATAAAACAGTTAGATTTAAAGATACAGGTAAACCAAGACCCTCCCTTGCACACTGGACCGATAATATGCTAGAAAAAATTAATGAACACTTTAACAGCAATTCACACGATGACTCATCAGTATCACCAGATTTTTCACAGCTCAATAGTAATATCGCACAGGCGCATGATATATCAGCTGTATCAGTTTCCGCTGCGATGTTACTATATCAAACAATAACTGAAAGCGAACTCGGGAAAGCGATCATAAGAATGTATAGATCATCCAAATCCCAGATACATTCGCAATTGAATTTCTTGACGGTAGTCAAAAGAACCATTCTAAACCAAATTAGAACATTAGACAATTACAGCGAATTGTTATAATCGATCAAATGATAGAATCAAATCTACAGGACAATAATAAAATACATATTTTGGTATACATGAACAGAACTTTCAAAAATGATGGATCCATTTGGCAAAGTTATAGCATTTCAACCAATATACCTCAAAGACGCACCAATGCAATATACAGCAATAGCTATGATTTTAGGTTAAAAATTACACAAGAACATTGACCCAGAATCTATACCAACACAAATTGCGAGACCGGAAGCTATACTGAACCTATATATAAGAGGTTTAAAACCATATGCTATGCCTGTGGCAAGTGTGGTCACCTAGCCACACAGTGCATGGATAGCCAACCCATACAGGACCAGACACCAAATAATCAGCACATCCAATCCCAACATGAAGAAGCAACAGTACACAAGATAACACCAGTAACTCCAAACAGTCAATATGAAAACAATTACAGTACAAATGAAGCTACTAAAAACAAACATGCAGAAGAAAACACAAATATGCCGAAACTACAACAGATACGCTTCAATAAATTAAATGAAAGCACTGATCAAATGGAACAAAATCAAGCACAAAACATACCTGAAGTATCACAAACACCAGAATATCAATCAGTAACACGGCAGACTCAAATCCAGACATATCAAATGATACATACACCACTCCCAAAAAACAAGCAGCCACATATAATTATAAACAAAACATCTACAGATATTCTGGACTCACTAACCCCATGCCTCCCTCCCATAGAAACAACACCAACAGAAGTCCAAGAATCTTGTCGGCCGAGAGAAATAAATCAAAAAGAGCCAAAACAGATGAAAACAATACTCTAAGAGAAATGATTGAACACTTGGCAGAAAACTTAATACCTGTGGAGCTGGATGGTAATCCAAACACTACGTAACTGCTCACAAAACACTAGAAGAATATGCAAAAGCTCACGCAAACTTCAACACACTGTGAAACCAACTGAAGCAGCCAATCTACGATAATGAGCTAAAAATAACAGCATTTAATATCAGAGCTCCAACCTCAGTCTACAAAATACATCAGCTACAACAATGGATAAAGATTACACAACCTCATATACTAAGACTTCTAGAAACTAAAATATATAGTGGCTCTAAATTGACCCCAGTATTACATCTAAGCAGAGAAGGCTACTGTAGTATGCTCTAGAGAGACATCATCTCCCTCAGGAGTACTGGACTGCTCATAACACAAAGTTGTCCATTTGACTCATTCAAAATTATGTATATAGATGCAAAATTTACTAATATGTAACTTTTAGTCATCAAATCATCACACTAAACATTATATTTGTGTATATTCCACCGAGCCCTACAATTGTCTCAAATATTATATTAAACATAAACTCCTTACTTGGCTCTAATTCACATCCAACCTATACTTATTGGGGATTTCAACATGAAATATCAAGAGTTCATTTGAAAGTGGCTGCATCAAATATCAATTCCCACTTATGAGTGCAGAAGGTTTTCTGTCAAATGAGGACTACGTTACCTTTCACAATGGACGCATTACACATCAAGAATTGATCTGTGCTGCTTATTCACCTACGTCACACCATCAAATCAGCCTAAACATCAACCCATCTCCCTTCTCTGATCACTCTGCACAAACCATACTAATTAATCTGACAGGAATTCAAACAACTGCACTTACACATGGTAAAACAATCAGAATTCTACTTCCGAACTTCTTACCCCAGAATTTATTTTTTCAAAGCTATATATAATGCTTCACAAGATAAAAAATATGCAACTTGACCCCATTCAAAGATACTTAGCATTCATAGTCATCTTATCATTTAATATAGATCACATAATACCACGCAAATCCCCCCACCCTCAAGACTGCTAGCACTGGCTGATGAAATAAGGCATAAAACGTGATTACAGTGATGTAACCCAACACACACCAGTCAACAACATATACGCAGACTTACACAAACATATAATGGCATCTGTAACCACCTGAAAAACCTTTACCTAGCAACAAAAAAGAGTAAAGTCTGCCTCGGCCAACAACACACATGGACAAGAAATACATCTCGCTGGGCCTTGGGCTACCGATCCGACTGTCAGAGTGCCGGTGTGCACCTCACAGAGCAAGGGGCACACATACGCAGGGAAATAATGTTACAAACCGGATATATCTAGCATTTCAAACAAAAGCTGCAAGCATACCACCCAGTCAAATAGTGATCCTAATGTCTTTGGAAGTCCAGAAACAAATACCCCACATAACATCACAGAATTTGCTACTAAACTGGCAACAGTGAACCTAATGCATGTCACCCAGGAGCACATTTGGAATCCACAAATTTGTCCTTGCACATCTCAGTCTGTCTGCACTAGCCAACATTTATGTGACCTTGCAAATCATCTATCACAGAAGTTGCATGACATTCAAGGCTTATATCCAATAGCAATAGTCCCCTTCAACAAGAAAAAAGTCCACGTATCAACACTATCTAACCTAAGACCAATCTTCAATGGGGCCACTTTACAATTAAAATAATTGAAAAGAGTACTCAAAGGCAGCCTCCAGAGCCACATATTCTACC